>PISX010013897.1:0-54972 GCA_004024625.1 Mellivora capensis | reverse complement strand
TACCACCCCCCACCCCCCGTCTGTACTCCGGGTTGGTTGGCATTTCCCTGCGTTCCCTTCCTCGCCTCCCTGCAGGGTACGTTCATAGTCCTTAAGCATCTTTTCCATTTTGGACGGAAGCGACCGTACGGTCTTTTTTGGGCCCCCTCACCTTTTATTTCGCAGAACGCTTCCCAACGTCAGGCACATAGGGCCGAGCTGACAACAGGGGTCTCGAGGCCCAGGCTCACGTCTCTGGAAAGCCCACTCCGTGTGCCGGGCTGCCGGTTCTGCGCTGCCCGTCTGGATCTCCCGAAGCCCCAGGAAGTGTCTGTACGGAGATGCTGCCCTCCTCACCGCAGCCCGTTTAACCCATAAGGAAGCTGTCCCAGAATGAGGCTCGGTGGGGGTTCGGTCTGACCGGGCACATGTGTGGGGGCTGGGGCGAGCTCAGCAGGGTAGGACGAGTATGGGTGCAGAGTCGCCTCCCATCTCTCCTGCTCGCTGGAAGTGAGATTCCCACGCTGGGCCACCCCGTGGGTTAGTCCGTGTCCAAGAACAGAAGATAAGGCCACATGAGAACCGTGAAAGTCCCCGAGTTCATCTTGGGCTGTTGTATAATATCTCCCTAAGTCGTTTGCTTGCCTCTCCAAGGTTCTCACACTCTGCTCATCGCCGTCTCCGTCTCTTTCTACGGTGGGCGCGATGACTGCTCAAAGAGGCGGTTTCGAGGCATGAGAAGGGTTTGCTTGAACGCCTCGTAATTATCGAAACGTCCATTGCGTGTCGCACTGTGGAAGGTTAAGGAAGAAGCGTTCGGTGTGTTAAGGCGGGAAGGGAGGAAATTATACGCTTTCAGGCCAAGGTCAAGAGAAGATGTAGATCTGGAGGAGGAAGCGGGTCTGCAGTGTGTCCCTCCGGTGGGTGGTCACGGCCGGCTGTCGGCTGAGTGGCCCTTCTCTGCGAATGAAGCCTTGCCAGACTCGAGCCGAGACAGACGGCCCCTGCAAGTGGGAGCCTGGGAGATGCCTCTTTGGGTTCTGGGGTCTTGGGGGGGTTTTGGTTGGGGGGGGTGTCGTCAGGAAGGTGTTGCCTTCCCTGGATCGTTCTGAAACCCAGAAACAAGCAGAACAAAACAGACTTCTGAAAGGACGTGGGACAAGGCAGCTCCCCTGGGTCTGTCCACAGTGTCTCCAGGCCGGTGTTGGAAGCTGCGACAGTCATTCGGGAGAGGAGGAAGAGGATGGGGAGGGGCGGTGAGAGCTGTGGCTTCGAGGCCAAGGTTGGCTTCCTGGCACTGACCTTCTGGGCTTGGGTGGTCGGGCTTGTTGGTTTTAGAGGGAGGTTATGACCCAAGCCCGTTGGCTTTCCTGTGGTGTTTGTGTTCTCCTGAAATCCCCCATTTGAAAAACAAAGCACTGTGGGGTGGGAAGTAACATGTTCTCAGAGAGCCTCCGGAGAAGGGAAGAGGAGACCCAGCATAAGCACTTTGGGCAAGGCCGAGCCAACTGAGAGGACAATCTCTGAGAAGTCAGAGGCTTAAGAAAAGGCGGTTGTTGAATTAAGCTAAATACTACGTTTATCTGAGTTAATTTGGAAGTTTGTAGATCGCGACCATCAGAATTCGCACCTGATTGATGGGCAGGGACAAGTGGAGTTTGGATTTGAAAACCTGTAAAGACGGAGGAAGTGACCACTTTCCTTTATTTACTTGTGAATGTAGCTGGAATATTTTGAATATCGTGGTCCTGATAATTTGAATATTATCATCCTGTTAACTGATGAAGCTACAGGTTATCTAAAACCCCATTTTCATATAAAACTAACAGAGGCTATAAGACCCTCTATAAACCCCAAGAGGAATGAGAGAATGATTACTCAACAGGGGATTAGATCCTCATTGCACATCAGGATAAATTTCAGATGAACTAACGAAGTAAATATACGTTCCCTCAAAGCAACCAAAAGTTATTAAACCGGCATTAAAAACCCAGAGCACAGGGGCGCCTGGGTGGCTCAGTGGGTTAAGCCTCTGCCTTCGGCTCAGGTCATGATCCCAGGATCCTGGGATCGAGCCGCGCATCGGGCTCTCTGCTCAGCGGGGAGCCTGCCTCCTCCTCTCTCTGCCTGCCTCTCTGCCTACTTATGGTCTTTCTGTCAAATAAATAAATAAATAAAATCTTTAAAAAACAAAAAAACCCAGAGCCCAGAGATCATTTTTGAGGAAGGGTCATGATGAGGAAGACAATGTACTTCTGATGGCCAGTGATACGGGCATTGCAGGGAAATATGAAATAGCATCATTTTATTGCTGATTGTTTTAGGTCTTTGGGAATGGGTACTGTTGCCTTTAGTTTTCCAAAATTAGTGATGTGGTTGGAATATTTTTTTAGATTTATGTATTCATTTATTTATTTGAGAGAGCGCACCCGTGCACAAGCGGGAGGGGCAGGGAGAAGGAGAGAGAATCTCAGGCAGACTCTGTTGAGTGCAGATCCCGACTTCGGTGCTGAGATCACAACCTGAGCCAAAACCAAGAGTCAGGGGCGCCTGGGGGGCTCAGTGGGTTGAGCATCTGCCTTCGGCTCAGGTCATGATCTCCGGGATCATGGGATCGAGCCCTGCGTTGGGCTCCCTGCTCAGCGGGGAGCCTGCTTCCCCCTCTTTGTCTGCTAATCGCCCTGCTTATGCTCTCTCACTCTCTCTCTCTCTCTCTCTCTTAAATAAATAAATAAAATATTTTAAAACACAACAAGAGTGAGACATTCAACCAACTGCACGACCCAGGCACCCTGATGTGGTTGGAATATTTGTTTGAAGAAAGATATATTTATAACCTGTATGTTTTAAGCTCACCCATATTTTTAGAAAGGTCAGGTCAGGGCTTTTTATGCCTCATTGTTAGTCCATCCAAACAAGACTGGCTTACAGAGGGACTGGTTCTGATGGATGGGGTCATGAGTTGAAGACTTTGTCCTGGTGAAGAGGGCACCGGCCGGGAACCGGTGACATGTGCTGGAGATGAGAGATGTCTCTGCCGTTCTCTGCATCCCCAAAGCCAGATTCTCAGACTTGTATTTCCTATTTCATGTACTCGGAGGAGATTGTTTCTGCAAAGTGCATCTCTGACTGCTAGAAAGATCTAGACATAACCTAGATTGACTGCACAGTGGAGCCGTAAACATGCCCTCTGTTCCTCGGGGCTCTGTCTCCTCACCCCTCCGCCTCCTAATAGATCACGGGCCCTCGCCAGCCCTCTCCATCGTTCTACCGCACCAGCAGAGAGAAAGGGTCTTACTGTGCATTCAGTCCCTCCGTGCACCAAGTCTTACTGTCTAAACGGACGAAAACATTAACCACAACTGCTCACAGGGAGAAAAGCGATTCTCCTGTTACTTCGTTGATGCATGTCTGGTGGAGAGCGGGGTAAGCCGTGACGGATCGGAAAGGCAAGGAGTTAAAGGAAACAACCGTGGATTACGTTTGCAAGCCCTGACCCCACCAGAGTGTTGAGGCACCGTCGTTTTCCGTGCACTCGCAGAGCGCACGTTCTCAGCCTCCCCCTTACAGTTCTGTGCCTTAAGCATGTGGAGGCAGAAGGGACACCTAGAAAACGAGCTTTTGCCAATGTTGCATCTTCTAGAAACATCTCTAGTGGAGATTCTGCGTAGTGCCTGGAATCAAAATGGAATCAGAAGGTCATGTTTCTGGTTATGAGTCCTAGGAATTCATTTTTGAGGCCCAGTTTGCTCTGACATTTGTGGTGGGGGATCAAATCACCCTGACCCCCCGATGTCCAGTTCCATCTCATTCATACGTGGTTTTTGGAGGAAGGGACAGTTGCCGGAGCGGACCCCATTTCGCTCTGCTGGTCTGCCACTTTGTGCCCTCTTTATTATCGAGGAGGGCACAAGTCCCGAGAGAAAAGCAGTAGCCAGGAGGGGTCCCAGAAGTTGTTCTCCTTCATCTGTTTCAGAGCCCCGAGCTCTATAGGTAACCTTGAAGAGAGAAAAAGTCATTGCCCCTTTTATTGATGTTGTGATTAGGCAGTAAAATATTATAATACAGTATTACGCTGCAGCCAATTAGCAATAAAAAGAAGCATTTTGATAGACAAATTAATTAGGTTTTAAAATTTAGGCAGAGGCAGTTAACGAAGATCCCTACTGACCACCTCTGCTGAAGACGTTTGTGAACGAACTTGGACAGACTGAGTCCGTAAGCCATGGGCTGAGACGAAGGGCCGTGGCCGAGTCACGGTCAGACCCCCGGGTGTGCGGTTAGGAGGCTTCGCAGCGTTGGGTGCCCTTCCGCAGACTTGCCCGAGAGCTCAGAAGTGAGGTCGTCCATGTCCCAGTGTCCTCAAGGGAAGCCCCGGACATCGAGTCGTGAATGTGCGAACGTTCTCGTGCCTCTCTCTCCGCGGGGAGGTGGCAGGGAAGGGAACCCAGGACCATTCTCACTGTTACATTAGTTTCAGGTGGGTAACATAGCGATGCCCCAGCTCTGCTACACATGATGGTTCTTTTGCTTCTTTTTTCCCTTCTTTCACTTCTTTTTTCCCTGGTGCTGGAGCCCATGACCCTTAGGGTGGTCACGTCTTCTTGGAGGGACAGGTGTTGCTGCAGGAACAGATGAGAAGATTCCATAGAAGCGCTTACAGAGACTAGTGGTTTTTTGGGTTTTTCATTTTGTTTTGTTTTCTTGGCACATACAGAAGTGTTGGGTTATTTTCAGTTTGGGGGGATGTGTGATGTACCTATGTGTGCAAAGCCGTGTCGCCGTGAGGCAGGCGAGGAGAACCGGGGGAGGTGACGCTGGCTGGTCTGCGGTACACGGGGCAGGGTCCCAGGGCCACGCTCCCAGGAGCCGCGGGGACAGTCCAGGGGCAGAGGTGGGTGGCCTCATGCGCCTTAGGGGTTATCTTACTGCGTCCCTCACCGTCAGCCAGGAATGATGGTAGAACTGCAGTCGGGTGGGTTTTCTGGTCGCTGAAGTCCTGAAGATGCTGGAGCACGCGCTCGCCGTCTTGACACGTGGAGAAGTGCAGGACTCGAGGCCCACCTCCCTGCCCCCACTCGGGGAGCCCCCCTCCCCCGGGGGAGTTCCCATGTGCTCTGGACAAGGGTCTGAAGCCTTTCCGCCCTGCCGTGGCTAGCCAGTCGTGGAGAAACTTCCAACAGCCTGTTACCTGGCGGGATCACGGGTCCTCTGAGGCTGCTGGAAACAGAGGTGCCCCAGGCAGATCCTCTGTCTCCCCCACACGCCGGCCCTGGACGCCTCTCACCGAGGTGGGGGCTGCAGCACCCACACCGGAAACCTCCGATCCAGGAGCAAATCTAGACCCGCCCTCACCAGCCGCTCGCCCTGAGTTAGAATGAATTGTCCTTGAAGACCTTCCCTGCCGTTGGCCCCAGTGGCCGCGCCGGGCTACAGCCCCAGCCACGGTGCGCGAGGCTTCCCTTCTCCCCACGTCCTCGCCAAGGCTTGTTGTTTCTTGTGTTCTTGACCGGAGCCGTTGTGACCGGTGTGAGGCGATCGCTCGTGGTTCTGGTGGCAGGTCCGTGGTTGGTGGGAGCATTGTTCAGGTGCAAGATAATTGATGGGTCACCTGTGGGTTCCCTTCCCGACCTCTTCCTTATGCTCTCTGTTCTTCTTTATTTTATAGATTCTTGATCTGTCAGAAAGAGCCTGGCAGCACGGTTTCAGTGATGTGTCCGGCTCTGAAGTTGAGAGACAGAGAACGGTGGTCGGCCTTACGGTCACAAAGCTGGGTTTTTTTTAAAGATTTTATTTATTTATTTGACAGACGGAGATCACAGGTAGGCAGAGAGGCAGGCAGAGAGAGAGGGAAGCGGGCTCCCCGCTGAGCAGAGAGCCCGATGCAGGACTCGATCCCAGGACCCTGAGATCATGACCTGAGCCGAAGGCAGAGGCTTTAACCCACTGAGCCACCCAGGCGCCCCACAAAGCTCATTTTTAATAAGGGGAATCACAGAATCTTTTGACGGGAGAGCTCTGTGAAAGATGACTCTGGACTCGGCTTTTCGTCTGTCTTCTGTCTGTAGTCTCCTTGTCAGGTGTTCACGGAGCCTGTCCTTGAACACCCCTGGGACACCATCCCAAGAGCTCTGTTCTTGCTTAGAAAAGTCTCATTTCTGTTGGGCCGAAGTCTGTTTCCCATGCAGCGGTTCCCCCTTGGAGCCGTGTCATACCAGCCTCCCTCCTCTTCCAAAAGACAGCCCCCCTACACCCCCAGATCCCCCCTTCCCCTTCCTGCGGCCACTACCGAGAAGACAGGGCTTTGATGCTGTTCACCATCCTTTGAATTCATTCCAGCCCATCCAGGGCCCCGTCAAGGAAGGTTTGCAGAACCTCGTGCACTTGGTTACCCGTTTTTCTTAAGACCGCCAGAACGCGCATTAGGATTGCTTCGGGCCGATTGGAGCTTACTGCGAAGTGAATGGAGTGCCAGCCCTTCGCAAGCGCGGGAGAGGAGAGGCAAGGCTCAGCGGTCCCAGGTTTTCAGAAGTCCTGATGGTTTTAAGTACACACTTAACAGTGCGTGCTGTGGTAGTCCCTTTCTTTTCTTCCTTGAACCTATCATTTATTTCAGCTTGTTAAGCTTTGGGGATTCGCATTTCTGTCATTGGGAGTTAGTCCTTCCTTCCTCCCAGACTGCGGAGGACTTTGGGATGCATTAGAGCTCTTACCGCGTCGCATTGTAGCTGCTTATGTCTTTCCTCCACTCAGATTTGAGTCCCGCCAGGATAGGAATCGCACCTCTCTGCGTCTCCCTTCTCTCTCCCACACTTAGCTCGGAGTCGGTAGGCTTCCTGTGGCTCTGTTGAGTGGCTGAGTCAAGAATGTCCCCTCTCAGCCTCTGCATGTCCGCAAGTTAGTTAATCAGCAAGTACGTCGAAAGGACAAGGCTCGATGCCTTCCGCAGCCCACTGGACGCTGTCCCGGGACAGACGGCTGATGTGTTCTCTGCAGGACAAGGTCCTCAGTGTCATGAGTTCCCGGAATCGTGCGGGCAGCTCTGCTGTGACGTTGCGTGCACGTTTGTGAAAATCGCCGTGTGGCGTGTGCAACGGAGAATTGTGGCCGGAGGGCTAAGGGGGAAAATGGGTGAGGAATATAAAAATTGCTTCACTCCCAGGTAGGTGGTTGTTTTGGGTTTTGTTTTTTAAAGGTAGGAACCTTACAAAAATAGTGACTTAGTTTTACACGTGTTAAATGCAGGTAAGAAATGGGGCTCCTGGGGCGCCTGGGTGGCAGACGGTCTACCTTTGGCTCAGGGTCCTGGGAGTCCCACATCAGGCTCCCTGCTCAGTTGGGGAGTTGCTTGTCCCTTCCCCTCTGCCTCGCCCCTCACTCATGCTCGCTCGCTCTCCCTCTCTCAAATAAATAAAATCTTTTTAAAAAATGGTTCAGAGGGGCACCTGTGTGGCTCAGTGGGTTAAGCCTCTGCCTTGGGCTCAGGTCATGATCTCGGGGTCCTGGGATCGAGCCCCGCATCGGGTTCCTGCTCAACGGGAACCTGCTTCCTCCTCTCTCTCTGCCTGCCTCTCTGCCTACTTGTGATCTCTGTCTGTCAAATAAATAAATAAATAAAATCTTTTAAAAAAAAAAAGGTTCAGAAATACGTAAGTGCGACAGTAAACATGGCACTTACCTTGAAAAAGGCCCGAAGGCGGCCTGTGGAAGAGGATGTTGGAAGGGTCGCGGCTTGTGAGTCCCCGTGAGGGGAATGGAAAGTTGCGACTCTGGGTGTGGACCGTGAGCCCAGGTCGCCGGCAGGTATGCGAAGTGTGCACAGTCCGTGAACTCCCTTATGCGAAGTGTGCACAGTCCGTGAATTCCCTGCGCTTGGTTCAGCCCGCCATGGGTCTCCACGTTCACCTGGCGCTCCTCGCAGAACGGATGCGCGCAGGCAGACCCAGCTTTCACAGTGGAACACGTTCCTGCTTCAGAACGAGGGGTAAGGCAGCCGCCGTCCTGTTTCTCTCTCGCTCGGTGAACATCTCGGTTCTTCGAGTGATCCCGGCCCCGGGAGTGTAAAGCCGCACACACCGTGATGCCGCCCCCCGTCTGGAAGTTCTTAGAGATTAGTTTACTTTCATCAGGAGGCATGACAACAAACATTAGAGACAGACTTGGCTCCTCTTGCCACTTTCCAAAGTCCCCTCCCGCCAAAAGAGTAATTTTCTAAGTCTGGTCCTTTGTGGCAGTGGCAGATTTCTCTAAAATTTGGGAGGTGGAGTTGGAATGGCTTCCTTTTCGGTCAGTCCATTCAAGACTTGGTTTCTCGAGGAACAGCGTAGAGGACAGACTTGGGTTTTACCCACCCGGTTTCTAGTTTAAAAATGAAATTTCACCTTCTGTCCTTTACACAGATGTGACATGTCGGTGGCCTTACCTGAAAATAGGCCAATGTCCCAGTGTAAACACAGACTCTCAGAACTAAAAAGAAGCCCAGAAATCGGGAGGCCCAGCCTCCTCTTAGACAAGGAAATCAAGGCTCTGAGAGGCAAAGGGATTTACTCCAAGTTATTGGTTAGTTAGGGACAAACCTGGAATGCGAATCCAGTTAATCTCCGAACTCTCATATGTTGCCTCTCCACACCGTGTCCTACGGCAGATACCAGTTCTGTTCGTTTAGGAAGAAGTCTAAGTCGGTGGGACGCCTCGGTCAGTGTCCACTCAGGTCTTGATCTCAGGGTCCTAGTTCAGGCTCGTGATGGGCCCCGCACTAAGCCTGGAATTTACTTGCGTACATACATGCATACGCATACACATAAAATACACGGAACTTCTATGATTTCAGCTTCTCCATGTACTCATGCGGTTGTACCGATCTGGTCACTAGTCGTAAACACACTCCCCACCGTTTTATTAGTGTTTCTTCACACAATCTGGTAGCACCCAAGCCCGCAAAGGTGCGTCTGCTTCAGACCGCACACTCCACAATTACATCTTTGCTGGGCAGACAGAAAACTGTGTTTCTTTGTGCTCAGAAACATTTAAGCATTTGCCGCGAATTGATCTGGGGTTTTGAAGGGAAAACATCGTTGGTTGTGTTTGTGGAATTTGGGATGCATTTTACGGAGGATGAAGATTTCATTGCCTCTAGGCAGGACTCGCTTTCTTTTCCCGTTGATGGGTTTCATTTTGTTTACATCTGCCTCCCCCCAGGCCCCAACATTGACTGACTGGACATTCGTGGTCCTCAAGACCCATTGGCCTTGTCCGCTTGGCCTGGGAGCCGTGGTCATTTCCAGTGTACGAGACATTGAACCCAAGATTTCGGGGGGCACCTGATGAGAGCAGGGAGGGATGACTAAAAGTGTGGGGTGAATGATGCCCCCCCGCCCGGTGTTTCTGTAGGAGAGGAATGAACCGAATGTGTTTTGAGCCCCTGCTGTTGTGAGAGCACTTTTAAAGTGTTCTCACATGGGGGAGGTAAGTTTATTTTAAACCTGGGAGGTAGGTGTTATCTTTCCTCAGGGGATACTTGAATTCTAAACCCAGCGCTTTGGAGACCCTGATTTCAACTAGAGTCATCTGTCCTAAGTGTGGTTGTGAGAATAAAGCAATTTATAGATCTGAACAAATCCGGGCCTAAAGAAACATAACCAGTGTCCGTGGTTGAGAACAGACTCCCGGGGTGAATGACTGACAGGCACGTTTCCGGTCTGGGGGCAGTAGCCCGATGCCCTCGGCTGTATCTCGCTCTCTCTAGGCTTCCCCCTCCCGTCTTCAAGGTCAGGACTTACTAATGGCCTTCAGTTCTGCCTTAGGATTGATCCAGAGCCCTCCGTAGCACCTGAGCAAGGGGGGAATTTTTTAAAAGGGCACGCTTCAGTTCAGTGAGCCAGCCTGGCCTCTGGGGACACGAGTAGCTGGTGACGTGGGGCACGAGCCCTTGTTGGGTGTCCCGGATGAGCCGGGGGGTGGCGACAGTGCAAATAGCAACGCCGGCCTGGAGGCCCCGCCGTCGAGGTCGGGGAGGTCTTTGCCTCTTGGTCCAGCGCAGGTGCCTGCCTTGCGGGCCGGACTCCGCAGGGCAGAACCCAGATCTCGGACTGAAGCGGTCCTGGAGGTCGGGCCTGGGACGCAAAGCCTTCCTTCTGGGACTGCCCTCCCCAGTGTTGTTGCGTTGGTGGGATGGAGCCCGTCCTGCCGTCTGCTGCTCGTCCCGCAGGTGCCATTATCGTAACGCGCTTCCTCGGGACGGGGGTGATGGGACTGTGACATCTTCCATTTGCAGTCTTTTTTGCAGCTTTAAAAGATGAACTCAGCCCCTTCCTTCCTGGAGAAGCCCTTATTCTGTAAACCTTCATTGTGTGATCTCCCCCTGCTTGAGTTATGCCGTGTGCGTGCGCAGGTGTTTCCCGGTTGTGTTTTCCACTCACGGAGCTGCCCTCCCATCCCTCCGCTTCCAAACCCGTGTGCGCTGGACCCCGTTAGCGCGCTGGTGTCGTTCTTTCCAGCACTTCCTCCTCCTGGGTCTTTCGGCTGGTTTGTTTTTAGCAGTTCTCTTTCGCTGATCTTGGGAAGATCTGTTTGCTTTGGTTTTCTCCTAATGAGTATGTTAGCTTGATGGCCCTTATTTGACTTCGTATCACCTTTGTGGGTTTCAGCTCCGCCTTACGTTGGAAATGCAGATACTGCAGAGGGCCGGACGGGTCCCTTCCCGTGACTGGACCCCAGGCTCACAGCTTACGTACCTTTTCTCATTTTTTCAATACACATAAAATAGCGTTATGTCTTCTCTTAGTCTGTAGACGACTCAGATCCAGCATGAGCATGTTCCAAAAGCTTTCCCTACCTTTGATCATTAAGATCTCTCTCCTTTGACATGATGTGCTTTTGATAGCCTTTTTTTTTGTACAAAAAACCCCAAAACTATTAGAATCTTTTATGATTGAGAATAGAACATTAGTTTTATTATATATCAAAAATGGATGCTTAAACTTCCTAATAGCTGCCAATTATTTTATATTTGCTTGTGTTATATACTATTATTTTATTGCAGCATAATGTTCAATTATGGAAATGACTCCAAAGAGACATGATTTTTCTGGCTTAATGTGTAATTGTTTATTGAGTATTTTTCTCATTATAGCAATCTTTTTCCTTCTGAAATGCAGATGTAAAGAAACTTACTTAGATTTTGTAAATTGATTATTATGTGTCTACAGAAACCGAGTATTTACCAAGGACTGACTATGGACGACACTGTGCGTGGGATTGAAATAAAGACAAGGATCTGAAGAGGTCCCCCTCGTCTTCCAAGAACGAGTCATGTGTGCTAAAATCCCTATACAGTGTCTACTAAATGCCCACTACGTCCCTCGGGCATCAAGTCTCTAGAATGGAAGTTCATCAGAGGGTTAGGCTGGCTGCCAGGGGCTGTGGGGACTGGAGAAGACTTACAGCAAGGTCGTTGCGGGCTCTGGAAGGCAGAATGCAGAAGCACCCGTCTGTGTGAGCGGGGGAAGAGAGCAGGAGTGTGGAACTCCTGGCTGGTGGTCAGGAGCAGAGCGGGAACACAGCATGGGGCCATGGGGAGGAGGTGAGGGGTTATTCCACGTATGGGAAGAAGCCGCTGGAGAGTTTCTGGCAGGGGATTGCCATGACGGAATGATCTAATTTAGAGGCTCATTCTGGCTGCCGGGTAACAGCCGATTCTGGAACCATTGTTTTATTTGTGTTAAATGGCATCATTAGCAGTAATTCACACCTGAGCCGCTGAGTAACGTGAGGGGTTATGTGAATACATCGTGAATACATCACTGCTGTGATTCTGAGCCTCGATGTTGCCTGTGGGGGAGCCGGTGCGGGCGGGAGGGGGACAGATGGGCTTAACTTTAGTCCTGTTGAACCGGGGATGGTGCTGGGACAGCCAAGTGCACACAGTCTTCAGGCACCTGAAAAAGACACGAAACAAACGCTGTATTCACTTCTGCCATTGGGTTTGAAGACCTCTCTGGAGACAAAGTTCGGGTATTTGCAGGAGAGTTGAAGTCATTGTGTGACAGTACATGTCCCAAGCCTCCACTTTGGACTTTGGCCTTCCAGGACTATAAGTAAGTGGGAGGCAGCGCTGTGGTTTTTATGCCTTACTGCAGTCCCACCTGTACCCCAGGGACAGTTGCAGTTCCCCACTGTTTCTTTCTGGAGAGTGATTTTAGTGTTTCAGAGTTGAGCGGCGACTCACGCAGTTTCCGAGTCCCGAGTGCTCCCCGGACACTGTGGAGCACCACACACCACTACTTCCTAGTCGGCTGAGGTCCCCGTCGTCCTCCCGGCCCTCCTGCACTGTCTTCTGGATGTGGATCTTCAGACTTTACATTCGAACATGTTTCCTTTTCCTGTGATACTTTGAGGCTAATGAAGTAATGACAAGTGATGAACTAATAGCAACAGATTCTAGTTTCCCACCAAGTATTTATTCCGTGGGTGGTTGATAGAAAATCAATTTAAGGATTGGTAGACTTGTTCTTTAAAAAAGATAAAGTATTTCAAATATAGGACACAACACAGTACTCCCAACTCCCCAAAACATACTCTATTTTTAGAAAACTCTAGTCATTTGGCGTTGGGATTCTTAGTTTATAACTTAAGATGTGGCATTTGTCAATTTGTGCAAATCAAGAGGTTAGTGTTCATTAACCTCTGGGTGAAATACTAGAGAAGACTGAGCTCCGGATTGGGAAAGGAAAATAGAGAAACAGTGATGTTCTTCTGAGGAGTGTGCCCCCAGCATCTTATTAGGGAACTCATGGACTCGCAGAAGTCCTGCAGTCCCATTGCACGACCAGATACCTCCTCAGAATTTTGGTCCTGGTCATTCATGACACGAATGTCCTCTTGACATTGCCAGTGAAGATAAAAACACATCATTAGCTTGGTCCCCTACGCGGCAGCCTGGGCTGTTTCCGGTGGAAAGTTTGCTCTCTGGTACACATCCTTTGGTCTTAGTTCTGCGCGTGGTGTCATTCCCAGTAGATCTGCTTCCTCTTCCATGTGGCAGTCTTGAGGTCCTTGAAGACGACTCATGGCCGTGCTGACAGGCAAGACTCTGTAACTCCCTGTTCTACATGCTGAGTGATCTGGGAAATGTGCATGGAGCCAGCCTGGGAAATAATCACCGGGAATGAGAGCTCACTGTCACTAGCCCTCGTGACTATGCCCAGTCCTGGAGGCAGCTTCTGATCCACCTCCCACCACCCCGCCCCTGCAGCAGCTTCCAAGCTGCTAGAGAACCCACCCAGGAAGGAAGGAAGGAAGGAGGTGATTTCTAACAGTGGGCCTTGGGAGGTGGGGACGCAGAAGGATGGGCGACCTTGCGGATGGCGTCCCTTAGTCATGGCTTGCTGAGGCCTTCCAGCACGCCTGGGGGCCTGTAGAACAGTGCTTGGCAAACTAGCACTTGCATCTGGGTGGGGGGTAGGAATTTAACTCCGTATCGAGATCCCAGGCGATGTTAGCGTTGCTGGTCTGTTGGCCACACTTGGAATAGCAAGGTTGTAGGGTGCGATGGAATCCCAGGAGGAGGTGGCCCATGGTTTGGGACCAGAAAGGTCAAAACATACCTAGAGACGTTGTTGGAGTCCTCTTTTCCCTGATCTTTCTCCTTTAACTGGAGAATCAAAGGCTCTACGGTATCAAGGGGGAAAAGGCAAGTTTCAGAGGTTCATTCCAGAGGCATCTGTGGTGCTCCCACGTACGCTGCTCAGACCGATTGCGGGCGCCCAGCAGCACCAGGGCCATGGGCCGAAGCAGGCCGTGTGAGCAGACTCGGGGACTTCTGTCACCTGCCCTCTGGAGGACAGGCAGGCGTGTCTGGAAGCTGATGGGGCAGCCATTGCCAAAGCATGGTAACTGTTGCCCAAGGCAAAACCCCCTTTCCACAGTGGCCTGTTGAGAACAGGACAGGAGTGGCTCTTGGAGCTGTCCCGCCATGCATTGCAAACACGTTAGTTTTAGGATATTTGCTGAAGCCTTGAAGGAATAGCCTCGTCCTCCCCGACTCACCAGGTGACAGCTGTGTGAACTTGCTAGAAAAGTGCCCAAGGGCGCGGATGTTGCTTGAGGGGATGAGCCCCCCAGCCCACAGCTCTCTTGGTGCAGCACGGGCCCAGGGCTGGACCAGTCCCCGTGCCTCGTGTCTGTGACTCCTTTCTCCCTTCTGTCCAAAGCAGAAAGACTTGGTTGCCGCTGGGAGGACTCAGCAAGATTTGCTTCACCCCTGCAGACTAGGTGCACCTAAGACCTTCTTTTTGGTACCTGGACCCTGACAAGGGAGTTTTGAGGGAGGAGCAGATACAAGGATGTTGGCTGACCCAGGTGACGCTCTCGTTTTAGAAGGATAAAGTATGCGTGTTCTTGCAGACCCCGAAGCAGTGAGAGAGCGAGCCAGTGTGGACGGGAACTCAGGCCCCCAGACGACCAGCTGATACGTCATAACTCCGCCCTGCGGAGGGTTGAGAAGAACCTGGAGGTGGGGAGTGTCTGTACGTATGCAGGACCTGGGAGCTGAGGAAAAGCGGAGGATAGACTCGAAAGATGGACATTCTGCCGGGCCATCGTCATGCCCCCATGCGGCCTCTTCGCCGTGTCCCAGTGACTCTCTGCTCTGTGCCAAAACAGGTCACAGTGTGCATAGCGGGAAGGTAGAGTGATAATATTTCCGTACATCTTTGGTGCTGGTGGCTTTTACCTTTGTCCTTGAGAAGATAATCTTGGGTAAAATTCAGGGTGTCGAAAATAAGGTTTCACCTGGAGCCAGTCATATGCCCACCTTCATGGGCATCATAACCCCTTAGAGTGTGAACGTTACCAGCTAGATGCCTCATCCCATAGCCCCATCATCTCCTAAACATCCTGACACCACAAACATACAGACCCAGGAAAGGTTGCTTGTCTCAGTAAGAGACGAAATGAAAAGGACGTATGACACCAAAGGATTTTGGCATCGGAAAGTGACCAGAATCAGATTGGTGTCATGCTTACTGGCCCCTTCTGGCTCTGGACACGAAACCGTCAGGTGAAGCTGTTAGAAGTGACCAGCGGGCCACACTATCGGGAGGAAGGTGTCCCCATCTGTAAACGGATCTGTGAGTGTCCACGCGCTTTTGAGCCCTCACTTACACTTCGCAATGACGATACTAGAGGGAGGGCTGCCTAGAGGAGGGTGGCCTTCTTTTCTTCTCATTCATATCCCCCCCTGATATGAGTGAAAAGGAGGATGGGTGGGTACCAGGAAGTTTTTCTGTTTGTTTGCTTTTTCTTTTTAAACCAAACACCTGAAGTCATCATTTATTTTCAGTGCCTTGGTCCCACCCCTTGGAGAATTTCCAAAATAAGCAAATGGGCTTCTTGTTGTCTTCAAGTCTAAGGAATGTGTGCTGTGGCTTTCCTTGCGGTGATGGCCTTGGCCCTAGACTTGCCATATCCTCAGAGCAGGGAGGCCACATTGCATGAATCCAGACATGTGGTTGAAAATCCTTCTAGAACCGTCCCTTGTTAAGACCCCTTGTCGCACCCTAGAGACCTAGCAGTATCTTGTTCGGTGTCAAGGGGCACTGGTTTTAAAGGTGGTTGTAGGGCGCCTGGGGGGCTCAGTGGGTTAAGCGTCTGCCATGGGCCCAGCTCATGATCCCATGATCATGGGATCGAGCCCCACATCAGGCTCCACGCCCAGCAGAGAGTCTGTTTCTCCCTCTCCCTTCCGCCTGCTTGTGATCTCTTGCTCTCTTTCATGTCAAATAAATAAATCTTTTTTAAAAAAGGGAAAAAAGGTGGCTGTGCTTGTGCATATACACACACACAGGTTCCTGAGGGAACTTGGTCAGCAGCCACACAGGACCAGAGAGGACGGACCAGGAAGCGGAGACCCTTGGGAGGGACCGTGGTGGGGTCAGGGGGATGCAGAGCAGGCAGGAGGCAATCTTATGCAGCTGGTGAACAGGAAAGCCGGCAGAAGGACACAAGCAAAAACGATGGGAGATGTGTGCGCGGCCAGCAGGGAAGCTCGGGCTTTCTCTCTGAAGGTAGCACTTGAGGTCTTCCCGGTGCTCTGTCACCGGGGATTTGATCTCCCGATGCCTTCTCTCTCGTGTCGGGAGACACAGTTCAGTTTCTTTGGGCCCAAGACCGGTCCCCAGGGCCAGTTCAACAGGACTGCATTATAGGGAAATGTGCCCGGCCATTGATAACTCAGGATCCATAAAATGTATCGATATCTTCCTCAGCTCTAATTAGCTGAGCTCATCTCTGAACCTTCCAGAGAACAGACAGAACTGGAAGGCCATGGGTCTCCATGATTTTTCCTACCTGATGCGTCGTGCGCTCTCGGCTGCCCACTCCAGGACATCTGGGGCAGTTTCCTCTCCATCCTTCTACCCTCGGGACCCAGCGCAGGGCTGGCCCGGGAAGGGACACCATCCTTTTCCTTCTAAGAAGTGAAAAACCCCATTACAGCTAGGATTTTGACACTCTCAGGTTTGGTCAAGACTTTTTTATTGCCCCCCACCCCCACCCCCCATCTACCCTCCAGTAGATCGCAGTCCACTTTTATGCTTCTCATTCTGGTCCTTCACCGGCACGGTCCTCCATCGCTCTGATTTGCTAGAAGCTACAGGAGAAATATGGCGCAAGCCCAGGTCAACCTTCATGGCCCACGTTCCACAGGAAGAGGCCATGGGGTTGAGAGGGTGCAGTCCGCATCTTCAAGGCTGATCCTCCCCTTGAAGGCAGATCTTTGGCCTCAAGGCACACACGGAAGGGTGGATGATTTTGTGGTACGAGGCTTAAGGCGGGATAAACGTGAAAGAGCTTTAAGGACACTCCCCTGCAATCTGTTGATTTTCCTTCAGTGCCCGTCACAGGTTCGTCTTGGAAACTAGACGATAGCCAGACTGGCGTCTGCAGCGGCGGCAGCGCCTCACCTGCTGGTCCTGCACACCTTTCCCAGTGGGCCGCTGGCCGTTCGCCAGATGCAGCGACTATTTTTTCCCTGTTTGGGATCTTGCTTTTACTAGGAACCCTGGAGCCCTCTGGGGTTTGCAGGACAGACTTCATCCCAGAGCTCAGCCTCCCAGTTGGTAATTAATGTTTACACAAAATGACAAGCACAGAATGGAATCGCTCTGAGCCCTACCAAGCACCCACCATTCCCCTGATCTCCCAGTCTTGCAGGGTTTGAAAATTAATTTGCCTTGAACAAACAGTGGGTTTTCCTCAATTTATTTGTAGAGTTTCAGTGACCGAGAAGAAGAGCTGCGAGGCGAGGCTGGATGTCAGTCTTCCGTTCATTCGGGTAATTGAATCTGCTCACGGAGCAGACTGGTCTCTGTTTCATGATTGGAAGAAAAGAGGGGGAAGAGGAATGTGAGGAGAGAGGTGCACGTTGGAGACAGTAACTTTTTCTGCAAAACACCAGTGGAATGTGGAGCTCTAGCAATAGAACCTAAAACTTGGGAGAGGTCAGAGCAGATAAATTCAGTAGCGTAATTTTTGTTTTAATAACTATGTACAAAATACACAGTCTTTGCCAAAAAGGAGGTTTTGTTGGAGGCACAAGAAGAGACAAGAAGGTGTTTAAAGAATGGATATGGCCAGTAGCTTGATATTACTGTGTTGATTCACAGAACTGTGACACTTTCCTGTTTCTGGGCTTTTTAATATAGAGCATCTCATCATTTATTAATAGTCCCACTTTGCCTTAATTTAAAGCCTGGGTTTCTTGCCCACCCACCCCACCACCCTTATTTGGCTTCTTAGTCTTCATTCCTTCTGTGTGGTGAGGTCTTTGTGGCTCTCTCGTTTGGACGGAGAAGTAGGGAAGTGAACTAGAAGACAGAACAGCATAAAGACAGAACATACCCATTACTGGATGCTCTGGGTCAGGCATTTCAGAAAGATGCGTGGGTTCACTACCTGACGGCCGGGGCCCCACATAGCCTTCTTGATGTCTTGAAGGCTTGTTTGGTGTTTGCCACAGTAATGACCTTGTCGTGCGTAAGACGCCATCGGGCTTTCCAACCTCGTGTAAAGACGCGGAAGCACAGAAATGTGCCATATGAGGGCTCTTCCAGGCTCTTCCAGGCCTCTCTCTTGTCTCCTCCTTCATCGTCCCTCTTCACCAGCTCCTCTCTGTGCAGACACCCAGGCAGAGCCAGTTGGACATGTTGTAGAGTAGACAGAAGGCCATATCCTAGCCACGTTTCTGAAGGGCAAATATTTATCTGTCCCCTGGGTAAAGAACTTTCTAAAAAATTCTGTCTAGTAGGTAAAGCAGTTCGACGAGACCGGTCCCTTTCTGAGTTGTCTTCTGTCATGTTGGAGGTTATCCTGTCCATGAAGGAACTCCTTTTAAAATACACGGTTGGCCTTTGGACCTGGGGGTTAGGAACCCTGACACCCCCTCTCGTGCAGCCAAAAATCCCCACCTAACTTAGGACTCCCCCAGACTTTACTAATAGCCCGCCGACTGTTGATCAGAAGCCGCACCAGCAACGAATGGTTGTTTGACATGTATTTTATACACGTATTAGATACTGTATTCTGAAAACAAGTCAGAAGAAAATGTTACTAAGCAGATTATAAGGAAGGGGAAGGGAAATCCAGAGTCTTGTATTGATCGAAAAAATGTACCTGTATGTGCACCTGCCTGCCCACCTCACGCCTGCCCTTTTCAGGGCTCAGCCACAATGTCTTTTTTTTTTTTCCATTTACAATAATAGTACACAGCTGCTAGAGAAAACTTGGAAAGGTAAAAAAACTCAAGTTGAAAAATGAAAGTCTGTGCTTATCTCTGGATGGTGGGATTCAGTGAACATTCGGATGTCCATCTTCCTCCTCTTTTCCCCCAGGTGTGCATACGCACGTTCACGGGGATCATTTTCAGTGTTGAACGCTAACCGGTCAAAGTGTACTTTATGTTACTTGATACTAATTTTGTCATGAGATTATTTTCTGCAGTAGTTTTGGGCACACTGATCGTTTATTTTATGCTCTGCCTCTTAGAAAGAACTTAATTTCCACCGCAACCCCTTAGAGTAGTTACTGTATCTTTGCTGTAGGATTCTGGGCTTCCAGAAATATAGTTCATCGTAGGGACGTAACACAGCACATCTCAAATCAACCCGAGCGCACCCAATGCCCTTTTTGTGTAATATAAAAAATATTTTATAACACACTTTTGTTCTTTACTTTCTGGAACAAAATATATGGTTAGATGCCTATCTATACATAGAATTTTAAAATGCCTATAAAGCCCTAATGAAAAGTAAAGGAGAAACAAGCAGCAAGTAATTTGTAATGACGTAATACATTTTTTTTTAATTTTTATTTTTTATAAACATATTTTTATCCTCAGGGGTACATGTCTGTGAATCGCCAGGTTTACACACTTCATAGCACTAACCATAGCACATACCCTCCCCAATGTCCATTACCCCACCCCGGATTGGGAGGGACCTAATACATTTTTAAGTACGTAAATATTTATTTGCATTGGAAGACAATGACATGGTCCGATGCGTGAATCTCTCCGTGGAATGGTACGTTAAGTATGGTGGGTATGAAAGCGGATTCATACCGGTACATGCGACACGGTAATTAAAATGCCTAGAGCAGGCATCCCATTGGTGTCATGGTTTTTCTAAATGGTGAGCAACCAGCCCTTGGTGGTTCATAACACCGAGACGTCGCAGATACAGCGGCACACAACAGTTGTGTTCCTGGGAAATCCAGCGTGTCTTAAAACGATGCAGAAGATTACTTTGTGTTTATATCTGAAAACAGAGCCAGGTTCTAGATGTTGGGCTTCCAGGTACACAAATGTCCAGTGGGATTTTAGGACATTAACTGAGATGTTGTGTGGCGTCATCCTTCATATTCAAGTACATCTAAGGTCCCTGAGAGCCAGCAGGGCCCTCCAGCCACTGGGACAACTGAACACACTCCCCCAAAGTGTGAAATCTCCCCCGGGGCAGTAGCTTCTAAAGAGGACCACGTCTCAAGTGCCTTTGACTCATATCGCACCATAAAATACCCTTGAACATAGACTTCTCAGAGCATACTGGAGGGTATGTTTCTGAGACCTTATGGGCCCGGTCATTTTCCTGTTAGATTTATTTCCAAGTATTGTATGACTTGTTACTTTAAAAGGGATCCTTTTTTTTAATTGAATTTTCTATTCACTATTGCTGGTGTGTAGAAAAGCTACTCATGTTTGCGGTTTGTTTTTAACTTGGGTATTTTGCTGAGTTCTCGTATTCGCATATATTTTGCAACAGATTGGGTTTTCTAGCTAGATAATTATATTTTTTGTAAATAGTTGTTTCGCCTCTTCCTTTTATCATGTTGCTGTTGGTTTTGTAATGTAAGGGACAGGATGGTTTGTTTCTGGCAGGTTCAGTCCACGTGGTCTCTAACACTGAATAGACTGGGACGTATTTCTGGATTGAGGGGAATGTGTCTATCATTCGGTCCTTTTCAGTTTACATCTGTGCTCAGGTTTATGTGTTTTTGAGTCAGTTTTAGTGATTGGTATCTTTTTCATAAAATCCGCTTTATTTTCAAATTTGTTATTATAAACATGTGCATTCTGATGTCTTACTTGATGATAACGTACAGCCTCTGTGTCTCTGCCCCTACCACTATTCAAGTTCTCAGTTTTGTATGCTGTGTTTTTTCTTTTTCTTGCTCAAACTGTTCTTAAGTGTAGGTCCAGTTTTCTTTTAAGAATTTTAATAGGTAACATGATCGCATGATTGAGAAATCTGTGTCTGTATGTGTGGGGTCAGATATCCCTCTCCTCCAGCTCCCTAGCTGTGGTTCTCTTGCCCGAGCCTCCAAGCAGGACCACTGCTACTGGCGTCTTAGACACTCTTCCGGAGCTTCTTTATGCATAAAATAAAAATGGATATATATTACTTCTCTTCTGTGTTTCACAGAAGCTAGCAATATGCCATAGCTTGTATGCACAGAGTTCCTCATTCCTTTTCAGGCTGTAACATCTTCCATTGTCTGCATGTATCAGATTTTTTTCTTTTTTTGTTTTTTAAGATTCTATTTATTATTTGACAGAGAGAGAGACAGCCAGCGAGGCAACACAAGCAGGGGTAGCGGGAGAGGGAGAAGCAGGCTCCCTGCTGAGCAAGGAGCCCGATGTGGGACTCCATCCCAGGACCCTGGGATCACGACCTGAGCTAAAGGCAGACACTTGGCGCGGAGGGGTGGGGTGGGGGGCTCAGTCGTTAACCTGCATGTATCAGGTTTCCATGTAACCAGTTCCCAAATGACTACATTTTAGTTCTTTCCAAACTTGCAGTTCAAAGCATGATGTTGTTTTATTGTGTCTATGGACTGAATCCTTCCTGGGCTGCTTCAGTTTCTTGGCTGAATGTTGCCAAACGGCCCTCCTCAGAAGTTGGAGGTTTTTCTAGTAAAGTAGAGCAGCCCCATTTCCCCCCAGGGAACTTGTATCACCTTTGGATCAACAGTAAACACATTTTTCATCATCTGCCTTTACCTTTTTAAACAACATATTGTGTTTGAGTTAAGGTTATTGACTATAAGGGGCGAATGTAGCAAATTCGCCCCTTCTGCGGTGCACTACGCAGGGTAATTTCAGTTTGCATGTATTTTATTAGAAGCATGATGCGTTATTTTTAGAATCACAGAAGAGAGCTTTTAAAACCCCAGCATGTAATGAGTCACACTTGTAAACAAGACGGTCAGTTTGCACATTCTCACCTCCTCCCACCTCGGCAGATTTCATCTTTCTGCAAACTCGGAGCACACAGACCAGTACAAAACGATTGTTTTAAATGTGTTCTTGCCAGCTCTGGAGAAGCACCGTAAGACAAACTGTCAAGATGGAAAAGCTTAACTGGGAAGATACATTTATGGAATAATTGAAAGGAAGAGGAAATGCATTACCGATTAGCCGCAGAAACACCTGACGCCTAAGCTGTGCCTGGAGAGACTCGTGCAAACGGGGAGTCCTGAAACGGTCTCGGCCCCGAAGTTCCTGCCGGCCTTCCAGCCTGCCGTGGCCTCGCTCGTAGGGGTCACAGCAACAAGGGGTCGGTGGGTCGATGATAGCTTGCAGGGTCGGCTGAAGAGCGCTGCTCCGGCCCCTCTTCCCAGCTTTCCTAACTGACCCTTTGCATTGTCTCATTGCGCCGGATATTTTAATGGGTTCCCACTTTGCTTTAGGATTTTTGCGTTGGAGGGGGCAGCAAAGTGTAAATCAGAGAAAAGGCAATGATGGGTGGCAAGAGTTGGGACTAGAACACAAGTCATTAAGTAGCCAGGGAACCTCCAGCAAGCAAGTTGCTTAAGTTCTCTGGGCTCTTACCCCTCCAGTCAGAGACGATTGGAGAAGTTCCTTGCTACTCACTGAAAAGTCCAAGCCTCAGTAGTATCACCTGGGAAATAGGGAGACTCTGGAAACACCCCCCCACCCCCCGCGCGAATTCCCGAGTCCTGCTCGGCATTTTAATCAGATGTCCATCCAGGTCCTTTGTACACATTTAATTTTTTTTTAAGATTTTATTTACTTATTTGACAGAGAAAGAAAGAGCACAAGCAGGGGGAGCAGCAGAGGGAGAATCAGGCTCCTCGCTGAGCAGGGAGCCCGATGCGGGACTCGATCCCAGGACTCTGGGATCATGACCTGAGCCAAAAGCAGAGGCTTAACCATCTGAGCCACCCAGGCGCTGCTTTGTACACATTTTAAAGTTTGAGAAGTGCCGGGATGGTTTCCTGGATTCAGGTTTTGTGCCAAAACCCTGTTTCTGGGTCCTCTGAGTCATTCGTCCCAGACGATCCCGTAGAAATTGACAGGGCTCGCTGGAGGGGTTGCACACTTTTTGTCCAGGATGGCGACCCCCAGTCCGGGCGCTGCTCGCCTTGTCTAGGTTGGTGCTGACCCCCAGTGACCCAGAAACAACAGAGGAGACGTGAAAGCCAGCCCTGTTTGCCTTTACGGAGCTTCGGGAAGCGAGCCCAAGCCTGCATTGTGCCCCCAGCAAACTTACCTGGCTGACTCGTCCACATTCTAGAAGCCCATTAAATAAAGAACAAGGAGATAAATTTAGTCAAGCTACATAAGCGAAGCACTTACCTGTGTGAGCCTAATGTGCTTCCTTCCCGACATAAGAAAATCTATGGCTTCTGGGTGGTGTCCCTTGGCAGAGGAAACTTCTTTTATGTCCGAGAGAGACTTTGGACATTGATTCTTGGAGGGAGACCATGCATTTGAATGTAGCGAGGTGGGAAATATTTACGTATTTATTCTTCATTACCCCAGTCTGGAGAGAACAAAGCGCTTCAGAAGGACGGACACGGGTCCTGCCAGACAGCACACGCAGTCGCCCTCAGCCATGCGAGCGTCCGAGCGGGGGGCGTCCTGCTTACCCACGGAGAACCTCTCCCCGCAGAGAATCTTGTGTATTTTGTGCGGCTGGGATGTGTGGGTGTTAGCGCTTCTGCCCCAGACCTGACCCTCTCGTGTTGTGGGAACCCTGTCTCTGAGCTCGTGTACGTGCTTGCGACGGTGACCTGGTGGGAGTGATGGCAGGGACGGGGGGGGGGGGGGGGGGACGCCAGACCCCCTGCGGATACAGGGTCGTCTTCTGTGATGTAGGACTTTGGCTGCCTGGGGTCCGTCCACATCAGGAATCTTGCTGTTTCAGCCCTCGAGTTAGAAACTAAGGTTTTGGGAATTCATGAGGTCTCCGCGTGTCACAAGCAGCAATCTTCGCAGAGAGGCTCTGACGGACAGCACCGGCTGGGAAGACGCGCCCGCGGGATGCCAGGGGCCTAGCGTTACTTTCCACCAGGGCCCTATGGGAGGTTTTCTCCTTGGAGCCGAAACGTGCGAAGAGGGGACCGTCTTCACACGCTGTCGGTGCCTTTGTGCTGCTCTCAGCCAGGGTCACTGTAGCCAAGAATTTGCTGTGTTTGTAAACCCGTTCGCTTCTGCTCTGGGGCACGTCAGGCGTCTTATCTCTTTTACCAAAACAACAGTGAAAATAATGGGTTGCTCTGATCCAGGTTCCAGGGAAGGAAAGTGGGAAGCGCGTGTGTACAAGAGGGCGTCAGCAGAAACGGGCGGGCCCGGGAGAAGGGCGCGTACTTCTCACGCCGGGTAGTGAGGCTGGAAGGGAAAGATCGTGCCCGAAGTAGTTTCCTGAGGGATGCCCAGACCCATCCTCACTTCAGAGAATGTTCTACAGTATTGTGACCTGTTCTCTTCCTATCTCTGAGCTGTATGATGACCAAAGGATGGCTTTTTGTAGCACCAAAATGTGAGAAAGGTCATCCCCCGGTCCGCAGATGTATGCAGAAGCACGGACTGGTCAGTAGGGGGATTTCTTCCTATTTAAAGCCATTTCTGTCGTTCATTCTTCTCTTAGACGATTTGATGAGCTCGGACTTAGGGGCTAACCAGAAACTGCTCTGATGTGGCCAGGAGCTTTGGAGAAAGGCATAGCTTTTCTTACTGTTAGCACTTACTATTAGTATAGTACTTCTTACTGTTACATCGCTTTTTTACTATGTTTTTTACTTTTTTTACTATTTTACTATTACTATTTTTTTACTCTTACATAGTTTTTCTTACTATTTTTTTAAGATATTGCTTATTTTATTTTAGAGACTGTGCACATACACGCGCGGGACGGGGAGGGATAGAGGGTGAGGGAGAGAGATTTGCAGAGAGACTCCGTGCTGAGCCAAGCCCGACACAGGGCTCAGTCCCATGACCAACCCTGAGATCATGAGCCAATTCCAAGCTAGAATGACAGTGCGACCCACATTCCCCGAGAAGCCTACCTTTTAAATTCCTAACAGGAGCATGTACTTGCCACATTTCTTCCTTGGTTGTGGGATTTCACTTAAATTACACCTCCAGGCTTGGCCTCAGCATTCAGCATCGCACCCAGTGGTCCAGAGGGGTGGGGGGACCCTTTACAATGTCTGGCATGCATAGGTGGCTGTAGGTCGACTGGAATTCGTGCTTGCACCGTGGAGCTCCGACGCTGCTAGGACCCGCCGGGGAGCGAGCGGAGGTGCGACGTCTGACCAGAGCTTAGCACTTGCCAAACACAAAATTGTTTCTGTAAATGTCAAGTGTGTCTCATCAGTCAGAATGGAATGGGGAAGAGGCAAGGCCAAGAAGAAACATCTGTGTGTGGTTAAATAACATTTGCTTCGCTCGCTGTTTGGAAACACCGCTCTTTTGTATATTCAAGAGCTGTATGGGTTTTAAAAGGGAAAAAATCAACTCGTCGGCTCTTGTTTCTTAATTTTGCTGCATAAAAGGCTTTGTCAGGATTGAAGTCTACGCGCATTTTGAGACTCTGGGAAGCCTTTCCGGAATGCAGCCTCCTGCAGCGGCTCACCTCTGCCCATTTCCCATGGGCCCTGGTCGCCCTGTGCTCCTGCCCCGCACGTTTGCATGTCAGTACAGGAAGCCGGGACATGGCACTAGGCCGTGCCGTGTTGGTGGGACTGTGGTGTCTGGGCTTGGGCTCGGCTTTCTGCTGCGTATTTATTTCACACTCACGTGTCGTTGCCTATGATTTTGTCTTTGCTCTTCCCCATGCAGATCCGGACTTAGGGGTTGGCGCGCTCCCAGACCATGACAGCCAGGATGCAGGGCCGATTGTCCCCAAGATATCGGGTCTAGAGAGAAGCCAGGAGAAGAGCCAGGACTGTTGCAAAGAGCCGATCTTTGAGCCCGTGGTGCTGAAAGACCCCTGCCCTCAGGTCCCTCAGCCGCTGCCCCAGGCCCAGGCGGAGCCCCAGCCCCGAGCTCCTTCTCCAGACCCCGACCTGGTGCAGCGCACGGAGGCGCCCCCTCAGCCCCCGCGTCCAAGCACACAGCCGCCACAGGCGCCCCCAGAGGCCCAGCCTCAGCCCGCCCCTCAGCCTGCGGTGCAGAGGCCGCCACGGCCGCAGTCCCCGGCCCAGCTGCTGCACCAGAGCCTCCCGGCCGTGCAGGCGCACCCCTCGTCCCAGAGCCTCTCCCAGCCCTTGTCGGCCTACAACAGCAGCAGCTTAAGCCTCAACAGCCTAAGGTGAGCCTGCTCTCGCGGCGGCCTGGCTTCTGCCGTCCTCTTTCGGTGGGAGCGTTGCAGACAGTCGCCCTGTGCACGGGAAGGCCGAGAGGGGAGGCCCAGGGAAGGGGCGGCGCGGGAGAACCAGCGCGGAAACCTGGGGGGCAGCAGGGTTGGGGGTTCTTAGAAGAGAGGCCATGTGCCTCCAAGGGAGGATGGCACGAAGATGCTCTATCTCCCTGCGACTCCAGAGTCAGGAAGATGGGAACCAGGGAGGACTCTCGCTGAGGGTTTGCATCACCGTGGACTTCCAGCCTTGGCCTTCAGAGAGGCCAAGAAGCTGCATCAGGAGAAGGAGGCGCTCCAGGGCGGAGACGCAGGCTCTCTCCCGCCTCAGCTTTGTGGAACCGCACCGCAAAGTCTGCGGAGTGGCACAGAGCAGGACCGCCCGGGCAAGGGAGACAGAAACCCAGGGTGTGGCCAAGCGTGCCCCCTCCTTGCCTGCTCCCAGGGGTTGTAATTCTGACCTCCTGGGACTTTTGTGCCTTTGTTTGCCTTGTGACAACCTGGTGACAGGGGATCTTCCTGTCTAGGGCAGGCAAAGGGAACTGCCTTAGCCAGGGTTCTGCCCCTGGGTACATGCACGTGGCTCGGGGTTCCCGGGTCTCCTCCCGCCTGTGCTGCTCCATCGAAGGGGTCTCAGACGGGCTGAGCTCAGGTCATCGATCTTGTTCCTCTCCCGAAACTGGAGGACGTGTGTCTAGTGGAGGCTGGGAGGGCACGGGGCTCCGGGCACGGGGCAGAGACGAGAACTTGGCTGCAGAGGGGAGCCGACCTGGGTTTGGGGCCAAACCGCCGCCTGGACCCCAAGTGCCAGGAGCTCTGGGGCCTCGGCTCCTGTCGTGCAGTCGGGTTTACGACTGTGGCAGAAGTTTCTTGTGCTTCCCAGGGGACGGTCTCTAAAGAGGAAGGAGCAGGAGAAAGTGTTGAATGGCCTTGGGCAGAGAGATAGGACTTTTTAAGAAAATAAATTGCTTACCTCTCTTCCTTTTTTTTCCCGGCGGTCGCTCCCACAGCAGTAGCAGAAGCAGCACCCCGGCGAAGACTCAGCCCGCCCCTCCTCACATCTCTCACCACCCCTCGGCCTCCCCGTTCCCCCTCTCACTGCCCAACCACAGCCCCCTGCACAGCTTCACGCCCACCCTCCAGCCCCCCGCACACTCACATCACCCCAATATGTTTGCCCCTCCCACGGCTTTGCCCCCCCCACCGCCGCTGACTTCAGGGAGTCTGCAGGTCCCGGGACACCCGGCCGGAAGCACTTATTCAGGTAGGAGGGTCGAGCCACCTCGTGGGCTGAGGTTCGGCCCAAACGTGTACCTGCAGCGCGGCACCCCGGACCCTGGCAGGGAAGGATGGGGGGCAGTTGTTGGAAATCTTCCAGATGGGTTCGGCCACTCAGTGGGAAAGCACAGGTTGCAGTGCCCGGTCACCTGGCTCCCATGGGAGGGACAGACATGTTGCCAGGCCGAGACTACTCCTTGCTGGGCTCTTGAGAATTCCGTCCTGGTCTAAGGAGCTGGTTGTCAACGAGGAAGGCCTTCTCCCTCCTTCCGAGGGGGAAGATGGCACTTTCCGTTAAGTGGTCCCGAAATCGGGCTTTGGCCGTGGACTCCCCTTCTCCTCCCCGGTATCGGTCAGGCCAGGATCCCGAGTCTGGGTCCGTCGTAGCCGTGGTCTCCCCTGCTGCAGGATTTCCCCTTGAAGAGCACGTGGCCCGGTACCAGAGATCGGGGTGCAGTCGCTGTTCTTAAGCATTTAAATATATGAATTCCTCGAACCCCCCAAACAGCCCACAGCGTGGACCATATTACTGTCCCCCTGTGGGGGAGGAGGGAACCGAGCCCCCGACGGTTGACTGCCCGTGCCCCAGCTCCCCGAGCTGCCGCCACCAGGGCCTAAAATTGATCTCTGGTGGCTCGGCCTGGAGCCCGTCCCCGAAGCCGCGAGCCTCCAAGAACACAGTCCGGTTGTGGCTGGTGTCAGGATCCTCTGGTCGGTGCTCTCCTTCCGTCTGGGGGCCCAGGGGCTTTCGGGGGCGCCCTTGGCCCTGTCCCCACTCTGGTCAGGGCCTCGGACGTCCTGATCCGAAGGATATGACAGGTACAGCAGAAAGCGTCATCCTCTCCCTGCCCTTCTCTTGCAGAGCAAGACATCTTGCGGCAGGAACTGAACACGCGTTTTCTGGCGTCTCAGAGTGCTGACCGCGGGGCTTCCCTGGGCCCTCCGCCCTACCTGCGGACCGAGTTCCACCAGCACCAGCACCAGCACCAGCACACGCACCAGCACACGCACCAGCACACCTTCACGCCGTTCCCCCACGCCATCCCGCCCACCGCCATCATGCCGACGCCAGCACCTCCCATGGTGCGTACCCCAGGCAGAAATGTGAGGATAAGTAGAGCGCGGTCTTTTCTGACGCAGCACGCTGGGCGGATGGGGCTGTCGGGGTGCAGGAGATGGATGGGGGGCGGTAGCCACTCGGGGGGCTCCCCCGGCCTTGTCTGTCTGTGCTGGGGAGAAGGGAACATGCCCTGCTCCGGGCAGCGCTAACCCAGGGCCTCAGGTAGGCACTTCTTTCTGGACGGTTCTGTCTAGCACTAGGCGTGTGCATGGGTGGCTGTTGGGGGGGTGGTGAGGGGCGGCGTATTCTCGATGCTTCGTCCCAAGCAGTGTTGGAAGTTAACTTCCCAAAGGGTAATTTTGTCTCAAGCATCCTGGGAGATCGCCACCACTTGCAGAAAGGTACCTGTCCACGCTCCACGCCCGTAGTAGCAGATAAATGCTCGCAGGATCCTGGGAGTAGGAGGGCCGTGCAAAGACCTGGGCCGTGTCCATGACCCCCTGCGCTTTCTGGTGGCTCCCCGAAGCCCGCTTCATTGAGGGGAGGTGCCGTTTCTTGTGTTTCAGAAGACGGTGCCCTGGGCTGGTGCCCTGCCCTGTCAGCAAGTGTGCGGGGAGCCGTGTGCCCCCAGGGGCAGAACTTGGCCTTGTGGTGGAAGGCGCTGCTGACAAGGACATGGTCTAGGTCTTGACTGGGTCCGGCACACGCCAGGGGAACCAGTTAGGACTTTTTTTTTTTTAATTAATGAACTATAACGCATCGTGCCATATTAGGGTGCTAAGTATCCTAGATAGAGCCCTGTCTGCCACCGTGAGTGTTAGGGCGTTTTACTTCCTTTTTAGCATTTAAGGAATAACTTGATTTAGTGTGGGCCTGGGGAGAGCAGACTTGAATTCTGTCATTTCAGGAGGTGCCCCTGCACCAAACTCTGCATCCTCTCCTCCCTCCCCCTCCCTATTTTGTTCAACTTGGGTTTTTAAAATAAACCTAGATTTTAAAGTTTACTTTCTAAATTTCCAGGGGAGAATGTTAGAAACGAGGCCTTGGAACCAAAATTTTTTTTCCTATAACAAATCCTGCAGGTTTTTTCTGGAAGAGTTAGACGTCTCAACGATGAATGTTTTTAAGGGCCTATTATTTTGGAAAAGAGTTTCCGGCAGCGGGTGTGAGCAGTAACACAAATAAATCTGAGACGGGGGGTGCTGGCAGCACCAGGACCTGACGTTATTTAGAGGAAACAGAGACATATAGTCTTTTCTGCTCAAAAGAGAAGTAAAAAAAAGAGAGAGAGAGAGAGAAGTTGTAAGACCTCGCCCCGACGCCTTTCTCTCTGGGTGTGGTGCATCCTGGCAGGCGGCCGATGTCCGGCTCTTCTGCCCCAGGGACGAGGAAAAGCGGGAATCTGCGTGAGTGACACCGAATGGTCACTCCGCGCTGACGGACCTGAGTGATCCCTTGTCTCCAGTGTAGATGTCTGGCTTGGGCCAGCCTCTAAGTACAGACTAGAGAGAAAGACACTCGTGCGCGACCAGGGCCTACGCGCACCGTGGGGGTTCTCGCTCTGCTTTTCCATCTCTCGTCGGAGCAGCTCAAGAGTCGAGAAGGGTCCCGGGCTAATACAGCGAGGTTGTGGAGTCAGGTGGCGGGCCCAGTGACAGAGAAGCTGGCCTAGGGCTGCCTCCGCCGAAGCAGTGAACAGAAATGTAGACGCGCTGAGTAACTAGCTTCTGCTTTGATCCCTTTACAGTTTGACAAATACCCTACAAAAGTTGACCCATTCTACCGGCACAGTGTGAGTCTCGCTACCATGCTACCATCCGATGTGACCGCGTTTCCATCTTCGTGCTCTTGCCGCAGACCAGTCGATGGCTGGCGGCCTTCTTTAATCGTCTTCCGAGAGTTCCCATTGCTCCTTGTCACCTCAGATGCTTGCTTCTGTGGCGTTCGCTTCTGGTCACGATGCAGTATCGTCTTCCGAATCAAAAGATCATTAGCATGCCCAACGCCGAGAGGCCCGGGTGACGTCCCCGGGCGCCGGCGTCCGGCCTCAGAGCGGGGGGCCTGCAGCACGGTCACCCTGGCTGCAGGAGACTCTGAGATCCAGTCGTGCGGCCATCGACCGCAGTGTCATTAACGCCATGTCCCCGGAACCGGACTTGAATGATTTCTTCCAAATACAGCGTCACTCATCTGACTCCTCCCTGGCTTAGCAAAGCAGGTCCTCATGTCCTCCCACGTGGCTGGTCTTGTTCTCCTGAGCTTGAAACAAAGATGTCATTTAAATAAAAGGGCTTATAGTGGAAATCTGTGCCCCCCCCCCCCAAACTCATTCTTTATGTAAAAAAAGTACTCACCTTGTCCCATCCTAAAGAGTTCAGCTCTCGAACTTAAATTGGTACCAGCCTACGTCATATATTCAATCGGGACAACAGAGGACTTTTGTTAAAACACAGACACCTTGAGCATCTGACCACGATATTTTGATTACGGAGCGAATACTGCATCATGTTTACCTGAACCTTTGCAAGTCTCTTCGCTCAGTGGTTTATTTTTATTTCTTTAAATGACACCAGAAAGAAAGAACGATGAGTCATTGCCTGTGGCCATGGTGGTCCACGTACTCAACTCAAAAGAAGGGCCTGTGAACTTCCTGCTCTGAACCAGACCGTGAGACACGGTCCTAGTCCAGGGGGTAGCTGAGAAGTCAGGACCACACAAAATTCTAGAGCTCGCCGAAGTGTGAGCCCCCCCCGGAGACATGGACGAAACGTGAGGAAGCTTCCTCGGAGAGGGAGGTCTGCCCGGGTGCTGGGCCCCACGTGTTCGGACGCTGCTCAGCGCTGCGACACAAAAGCACTTTTTATTTTCTCCATCCGTTTTTTAAATATTTTATTTATTTGAGAGAGAGAGAGAGCAGGGGAAGGAGCGGAGGGAGAGGGAGACAGGCAGACTCCCTGCTGAGCACTGAGCCCGATGCGGGGCTGGATCCCGGGACCCCGAGATCGTGACCTGAGCTGAAACCAAGAGTCAGACATTTAACTGACGGAGCCACCCAGGCGCCCCCCAAAAGCATTTTTTAATGGACTGCCGAATCCAAGAGGACCCCGTGGGTCTCCTCTTTAGGGCTGTCCCAGGAAGGGTGCCATCTGTGACAATCATCCGATTCCTGCCCCTTGTCGGCACTTGCTGATTTAAATCAGGACCAGCTACCAAAGTCACTCGAGAGAAAGCTCAGCGTCTCTGCAGGTGGCTCAGATGTGTGCTCCCTCGGACCTGATCTGGGGCCGTTTTTATATGCTTGTTCCGCAGAGGGTCCTGGATGTAAGATGGAGAATGAGCCGCGGGGCCTGAATTTTTGCCACATTCTCGTTTTATTCCTTAGATACTGATCGTTTTTCATCACGTGGGTGGGTGGGAGGGATAGTCAGCTGCATTCCGAGAGGGTCAGTAATGGACTCTAGCAAAAGGGAAATGGTGAAAATACCTCACTTTTTGTTGAAAACTTGAAGTATTACCCACCTGGAGGCAGAGTACTAGAAGCCCGAGTGCGTCCTAGCGCGGCGGGTATTTAATTACTCTGCCTCGTCCAGTGTGCTGCGGGAGAGTTACCTCGTTTTATCAGTTATGGTGGATAACATATGAAGTACTTAGGCTCTCCTCTTTGGGGATTAGGACGTTATAAGGGGAATTAAGATGCAGTGCATTCAAGTATCCAAAACACAATTTGAGACTTAAAAGTAGTTTTAAATGAGGGCTCTTGGCTTGCAATCACTGTTTAAGTGGATTTAGTTCAATATCAATTAGTCTGAAAAACTTTGCTGCATCACTGAAGGGAGCAGAATGAAATACAGACCAGCGGGAAGGGACGGGCCCTGGAAACCAGACTATGAAATGGGCGTTTCAGTGCTTACCTAGAAAACCGCTAACGTAGCGTTATGCAGAGAAGCTCGAGTTCCTACCGTGTGTGTGAGGCGCTACGGAACCGTAAAGGCGGGACGTGACCTAGTGTCCGATGGGAGGTTGGATCAGCGTGACTGGAACCAGAGCAGTGGGATCTCAGAGACATCCCAGCGTTAGGGGAAGGAAGAGCCGTGTTTGCCCTGTGCTCAGGATGGCCGTGATTTCTTTCCTCCATCGTGTCCTCTGTAAAGTAGTTAATTCCAGAAAGTTCCTATTCTTAGTTCAGAATCATTCTCCCTTCGCGGAGTGGTCAGACCCGTGAAGGGCTTGGCTTGAACAGCCCCCAGTGAGCTTGTCCATCTCGCAGAAAAAACAGTTGCGCTGTGAGTATAGACGGGGTCCTTTTATCTTACCCTCCCACAAACATTTGTCATCATTTGAGACGAGACAATTACATTGTCCTCGGAAACCACCACTCCTGAACAACCTAATGAAGCAAGGATTGTGAATATTTTCTCATTTCCTCAAACTATTAAAAATCTAAAAGTACTAATTGAGTTTTAATGGTATAAAATCCTGGAACTCATAAAGACTTGCTTCTTTTTCTTCCCTTTTTCTTAATTTTTCTTTTCTTTTTTTTTTTTTTTCTTTTTCTAATTAACTTGTAATTTCCCGGGCATCTTTATTTGGCTCAGCAACCCCTCCTGTTATTGACGCGCATTAAAATCTCAAGCCATTTAGGTCTTCTTTCTGATTTAACAATTAATAATTAGAAAAGCTCCCTTTCTAATGATATCCTCATCTGGGACATCATTTGTTGGCTGATTGATTCTGAACTACTTCTAACTTTTTAAGTTAAGCATTCATGGCGCATCTGTGTGATCATTTCATCGTGGCTCCTTCACTAATAGCGTCAGACGGGCATTACCTGGCTTGCTAATGTGGATGTCGTTCGATGGGAAGGGAACTGGAACATGGCATTCGGCTCCTACTAACATCTTTGTCTCCCCTCTCCGTGTCTGGCCGCAGCTCTTCCATTCCTACCCTCCTGCGGTGTCGGGCATCCCCCCTATGATTCCACCCACTGGCCCCTTCGGTTCACTACAAGGAGCATTTCAGCCCAAGGTAAGCGACCGGACCGTGAACACATGCCAGCACGTTTGCAAGCAGAGCCTCGGGCAAGGTGGGCGGTGGGGGGGGTCCACAGCCACTGGCCGGTGACTCATTTTTCCAGTGTGAAGTGACCATCAGGGTTAGAGGGAGAATTTTATTTTATTTTTTTGCTAGCCCCTTGAGTTATACACCTCAGCCGGAACTTAATTTCCAGTCGGTACTACGCATGTCATCTCCGTTGAGCTCGGATCTCCTGCAGTCTTTAAGATATACAGAAGACGTGTCCGTATTTTTTCCCACCAGTATTGTGGACATAAGCTTCTGGCCAGGAGATGCACAAAACATCGGGTTCGTCCGCACCAGCTTGTCCTTGAGGTATATGTTATTAGCTGAGCCTTTACTGGTGCGAACAGCAAGGACTAGAACCGTTGCGAGCTAGAATTTCATCCTTCCGGTTGTGGGAGGGAAGTGGTCCTGCTCATCTCCCCCATTCTGCTCCGTAGCCCTGTGTGTGTGCCGGCAGGTGGAGGGCCGCCGCCCACCCTTTCATGCACCTCTGTTCCCCTCTGCCCTGCCTCAGTCCTCCCTCAGCCATGGTCACACTTGCCAAGGTCAAGACTTACAGCCTAACGTGAAGTTAACCTTTTGCCCTTCACAGTAACAAAATCCTTTCTACCTAGTCGGGGTTCTTCTACCCGGCTTGGGCTAGAGTTGTCTCCAAAGGTCAGTACCGAGGAGTGATTCTCGGAACACCTTCCCTTTACGTGACTTTATTATAGCCCTTACTGTATTTGTATACAGAAGCAAAATGTGGGTTACATTAGTATCCATTCTCAGATTTAAAGGAGGAAATTTTGCTCTGTGGGATTTGGGTTTTCTTTGCTTTTTTTGTCCTCCCCCCCCCAATCTCATTTCTAAGAGAAAACACCAGTTTGGGGCGAGAGGCACCCAGGCTAAGCGTGTTTTGCATTTCCAAAGGCATCTTGCCTCAAAGCTGGAAATAGGAAAAGAGATTTGAAAGCCTTGGGGTGGGACCAGCTACACCTTAGAAATGGCATTTCCCTGCTTATAGGCCAGGCTACCTCTACCTGTGGCTTTAATAATGGCCACGAGCAACCCCCCTCCTATCCAGGGGATGAACCCTGGTGATTTTTCAACCCCTTTCCTTCGGTCCGCTGCTGCTCACTACTCCCTTCCATCCCGGTCTGTCCCATCTGGGTTTCACCCAATCTCCAGCGCCTCCCCAAACAGACTGCCAGGTCATTTAATAAATTAGACTATTTCCCTCACTTACTATTATCCAATCACACAGAAATCTACATCTGGGCAGGAAAGTGTCTCTCTCGGTGTTGAAATGGGCCTTTCCAGGCCATCTTCCTGATTGAATATGTAGATTGCGGTTCATTAGCCAAGTTCTTCATAAGTATGCAAATCAGGCTGTTAACAACTCCAGCTTAATTGTTAGTTGTACAGCAGCTGATTGCTTTTCTTTCTTCCATTCTCCACCCCCCCCCCCAAATCCTTCTCCTTCTAGGCTAGCCTTGTGCCTAAACTTGAGCTCTTTTCCCACACGCGTGAATTTCCCGGGGCGTGGGGAGTTAACAGAAGTTGGGATTTCTTAAATAAAATACCCAGTGAAAAACATTCTGAACCCTTTCATCCCCTGGAGAGTGAGGGCTGCTGGCGGGGGAAGTAGGCCTCCTGTTGTTGCTGCCAATTGGAAGGACGAAAGCCCGTAGATAAGGTTATTGTTATGAGTGACATTTAAGAATGGTAGCGGTGTAGGACGGATGAGGCCGCATCGCTGTCGAAATCATTTAATAGTAGGTCTGTGCCGTCCCTAAATTAGGTCCTCTTGTCCCATTTCCACCACTGCTAATGAGTAATTATGGAGCGTAATTCCCTGTTATTGTCTGCCGGTTAAAATTCAGAGTTCACTTAATGTCTGCACAGCGCGCCCGGTTATTCTGACGAGAAGCACCTGACGCAGCACAGCGCTGCGAGGGTCCCTCGGGCGTCTCTCCGAATGCTTGGGGACCGGGGACGGGGCACGAGTGCCGTGCCAGGGCCGTCCGTGACTCAGAAGGAGATGGGGCCCCAGGGGCCCTGCTCCTGCGTGTTCTTCCCCTTCTTTTTTCCGTCCTTTGCTTTTGATCACAGTGACATGTGGCACGGTCCCCCTCTCTGCTTTCTGGCGCCCTTCCTAGACAGGCCAAACCCTGGTCCGCGACCCCTGAGAGCCCGGGGAACAGGGCCTCCTGAGGAGCATTGTGGTCACTGGGGAAAACGCCCTTGTCAACCCTTGTATTTCCAGAACGGAGCGAACAACGTCCACGTTTGACTTTGGTAATCTAGAATGCCAGCAAGATCTTGCTTTCTTGCTACATGTGTTACGTGCCTCCTAAGCTGTGGCCTGATTACTTTGCAGACTTCCAACCCTATCGATGTTGCTGCTCGACCCGGGACAGTCCCACACACTCTGCTCCAGAAGGACCCGAGGGTACGTAGAAGGTCAGGCTCGGTGACAGGTAACACCAGTGGCAGAGAAGACCAATGTCCTGTGGTCCGAGGCCAGGAGGCGGACACTCTTAGCTTGTGTAACTCGTTCCACCGATCTGGTCTGTCCTTGTCTCCTTAAATTTCTGTCACACAGAAGAAACTGTAAGCGCTCTTCTCCCTGGAAGTCCCAGGACCCTCTGGCTGCTGTCCTGCGGTCAGGAGGTCTCTGCCCCATACAGCGCTCCTGACCCTCCTCCGCCTTTAATGCGGGTCCAAGCAAAACACCCCTTACGCTTCGCTTCCTTCCGTCCGTTCGTAATGCACAGGCCCCGGCTCTGGGGGAGGAACGCGGGTTCTACAGTAACAGTCCTGTCCAGTGGGTTGTTCTTTACGTTCCCCTTTGTAGTAAATTCGGACAGATGATCACTTGGGACGATATTGTCGTTTTCCCTGGGTAAGGACCAGAGTTAAAGTTTAAAGTGACTCAACGATGTAAGCATCTATGTGACGGTCAGTGAACTTCCAAAAACTGTCTCCTGACCTCTCCGTAATGGGCCGTCATCACATGAAGCGTGTGGGCTCCCGGGTCCCTATGAGTGCCCGGCCCTACAGGCCCACGGTCTGGAGGCCCTTCTCCCCTGGAACCTGTGCGGCGGGGGTGGGCAGGGCTGCTGGAGACCGGGGAGCTCCCGGGGTGTGTAATGTGAGCGAATCGTGTTGCCAGAGGGCAAATCGCTATTGATTAAACTTGGTCGGGGGCTCGTCAGTGTGGATGTACCCAGGCTTGTGAAGTGGGGGAGGGGACACTTGGCACTTTTGATAGTGTGAAAATGGGTTAATTATTCTCTAAAAGGGCTTCATTTAAAAGTAAAATTCTAACATTTTAATTTCCCCTCCTAATGAAGCACTACAAATTTGTTAATTAGAGCAATTGTTTGAGTGACAGGCATGTAACCAAGTTGTCATTTTCTCTTCACAGTTGACAGATCCTTTCAGACCTATGTTAAGGGTAAGGAAGCTTCTTCTAGAACTGTTTTGCAACCTCTGTTTGACTCCCTGTGGGTTAAAAATACAAACCCATTACCAGGAAACATCAAACGTTGGGATGACAGTGGCTGGGTCCTTCAGGTCCTGTGACTGAGAATGGCCCAAACCGCGTGGCCTGGAGCGCTGCAGGAAGCCAGGCCACGGAGGGAAAGCGAACGGAGGAAACGTTCTCCTGGGCGAGTCTGTGGTTGGCGCTACTGCTAGGAGCCTTGTTGGGTGGGACGAGGAGGGGCGCATGAAGGAGGACTGACGCTCCCGGCTGAAGTGAGGGTTCCAGCACGCCCTCCTGTCTCTTCGGCGTCCGCACTCTGTACTTAACGTGGGTCCCTCTACCTCAGCCGGCATTTGCTCGTTTGCGTCCTGTGTGGCCTGGAGGGTGGCCAAGGGATGACCTCGAATAGACGCGGACTGACTTGGGTGGGGGTGGGGCGGGGGCCAAGGGTGGATGGTCGGTTGGAAGATGGAGAGATTTCCTGCTGTCCTCAACCCGTTTCTGGCGCACAAAATCAGATAATTCAGTTTCTCCTGAGAATCAGGAGAATCAGAGGACTGTGTCATCACATAGCTGATTTCAGATGACCCGTCCTTTCACTGCGGGAGAACTGACCCAGACTTGGACTCGAGTCTACATTTCACAAACAGCTCCTTAATGTAGACACCAGAAGCATCCGCCCCTGGCCCATGTAGGACTGGGCAGTTTCTTCCCGCGCCCCTTACAGTCCCCGAGCCCGTGTTTGGAGCAGACGAGTAGGTTACAGCAAGAATCCAAACGGACGGGCAAGAGGCGGTCCCCCCACTCCGGGTGGTAAGACAGCACACTCGGTTACTGCTCTGCTCGGAAAGCAAGACGTGAGCAGATCATGAGAGACACGGGGCGACCCTCTGGCAGACGGGACAACTGCGGAGGCCCAGAGCACAGGCAGGAACGAGCGCTCTCCTTTGTTCTCTTCTTGCTTGGGGACGAACAGCGCCCACCAACACGACTGGGCCGTGGACTCCTAGCGGAGAACTGGTGGGAACTGGGCTCCAGGACAAATGTGCATTTCTTTGTTCCACCCGGGGTGAGGACGCAGCAGCGCTGGGGGAGGTTACCCAGGGTCTGCTGTCGCCTCCTTGTTCGGAGCGGTTCACAGCCACTCACTAATTAGCTCCTCTGAGCAGCCGATTTGCATCGTAGCAAATCGTTAAGTAGGGCTTCCTACTCTTGCAGGTCTGCCAGCTGGCACCGGAAAAGAAAGAAGAGACACAAAGTGGGGCTCGGGCTTTTGCCATCTTGTCCCTGGTAACCAGGGAGGTCCCCGTCGAGTAGGGTTTTGGGAGCAGTGGCCGCCAGCTGGGGCTCCCACACGCCCCGGGTCTGAGAGAGGCTTGGGGGGCACTGAGCCCTCTTGTTCCCTGAGAAAGAGCCTCCGCAGCCCAGAGCCGCTGGAAAGCTTTGGCGAAGTTGGAGTTGGTTTTCTCTGCCAGGTCTTCCTGCTGACCACCTTGCTCTTTCTTGTTCCAGAAACCAGGGAAGTGGTGTGCTATGCACGTTCACATCGCCTGGCAGATCTACCACCACCAACAGAAGGTCAAGGTCAGTCTCATGGGCCTTGTCCGGCAGGGGTTGGGGCAGGGGGTGGGGGGGCCGGGGGCCCTGCGGGTGTGCGACCCCCTGACAGAGGAGGCATTCCGACAGCTTCTAATGACCTGCAGGCAGGAAGGATCAAGTCTCATGGAAATGCCATTGGGAAACCGCACCATGAATGAGGGAAACCTAATGACAAAAATGACAAACTTATCTTTCTAGATGATTTTGTCATTGTATCCGTCCAAAGAGCTTAAACGTAGATTAAATCCTGGGGCAGGGAAAGAAAGAAAAGGTTTTGATGATCTAATTACAGCACCTAAGTGTGTGTTTATATGGAAAATGCTTAGTATCTGGGAGGAGCCGCACAGGCAAAGTGGTGAGTGCTGTAAGATTTGGTGCGCTCTTTGCACCGTGTGGCTTTGAAAAGCAGGCCCTCTGTGACCCGGCTGAACTTCCATCAGCAACGCGCAGCACAGAGAAGTCTCTTCTAAAAGTAGCGTCTTAGTCCACACTGCCATCCAGCACGCCCGGTAGTCATCTCCGTGGCTAGGGACCAGGTTAGCAGTCGCTCAGTACCACTCTGACCCATTACCCTGTCTGCAGAGTATTTTGCCTACACTTCAGTATTTTCATCGTACAAATGAATACGGTCGTGTTTTCCAGGCATTTGTGACATAACAGGGACTAGGTCAAGAGCCTCCTGCAGGTAACCAGACTAGGCCTCGCTGGCTGACTTGGGGACCAAAGTAATGGACGAGTCCAGATTTTATTGTGTGGGCACTTAGCGTCTGGGTAACTGCGCCAAGAAAAATGGGAGAAAACAACCAATCGAGTAATTCCAAGCATTCGGTGCTAACAGCATTTGGGGGAGCCTGCGTGAGCTTAAGAAAAGAGACCGCTAAGTAAAGGAGAGGTGGTCATCGCAGAATGTTTGGTTTTTTAATGATTAAAAAAAAAAAGCCGACCTAGTTAGGGGCGCCCGGGGGGCTCAGTCAGTCAAGTGTCTGCCTTGGGCTCAGGTCATGATCTCGGGGTCCTGGGATCGAGCCCCGCATCGGGCTCTCTGCTCAGCGAGGAGCCTGCTTCCCCCCTTCTGCCCCTCCCCCCACTCGTGCTCGCTCTCTCTCTCTCTGTCACTCGTTAAAAAAAAATAAAAACCAACCTAGTGAAAAGTTAAAAAGCCAATAAACGAGGTCCCCAAGATACTTGGTTTGGTGCCACGTACCCGGCCCCTCCCCCAGGCTCCGGTCCGTGGGTTTTGCCCGCTCGTGCCCCGCGGCTGGCCGAGGGGGAGTCAGAGACGTGCGGCGGCTTCGCGGCAGACCGCGTGCTCGGCGGCGGCTGGGAGCGGGTGCTCGGTTCCCCCTGCTGTTGGTTCCGGACGATGTGGCTGGCGGGCGGGAGTAAGACGCGTCCCCGCTGCAGCTCCTCTGCTTACAAGCAGTGAGGGTGCCGTCCCTGCCACTTCGGCGCCTCCGTGAAGGCGTCCGCGCTGACTGAGCTTCCCTATCTCAGTTCCGTTAGGAAGACCTCGTGCCCGCGGGGAGGCTGCTCCTCCCGCCTTCCCAGCAAACTCCCTGGGATCCCCAAGCTCCACTTTGTTCATGGACCTGACTTGTGGTTAATGGAGGCATGCTGTGTACCGTGCACTATTAGCACTAAATGAGGGGGCGACCAAGGTAAAGGAGGCACGCACGAGATTTTTATAGGTTCACAGTGAATCGGAAGCTCTGGCTTGGGGGTGGGCTGTTACTTCCCAGCGGAGCCGGGACGAGCGTGCTGCCTGTGGATTTGAGCAGAAATTGCACCGTCCGCCTTCTCGGGAACGCGCCGCTGCTTCCGCAGGGTATCGCTTCCAGCCCCGAGTGATCAGGCCACGGTTCTGTTTTGAACGGGGATGGCGGCCTCTTCTCTTGTCTCTGATGCTCACACAGGCTCGCTCGGCTGCCTCGCTGCTGACTCCCTGGTATACAGCGTGGGAGAGGGACGTGTCTAGGGTGGGCGCGAGCCCCAGCGGCCTGCGAGCATCAGTCCAGGCAGACAGATTGGAGGAGAGAGTCGGAAGCAGGCGCAGGGCCGTGAGGGATGGGAGCCGCAGAGGGGGGCGGGGCGGGCAGCTAGTGTGGGGAGGCGTGAGTTTCAGAGAGCAGTTGGCGATGTCCGAGTTCAAGAATGACACAGGGTAAAGGAGGGAGGAACTGGGAGGAGCTTGAGGGGAGAAAGAGAGAGATAAATGAGCGAAAACAGACCTAGGGCTACAGACCTAGGGCTGCAGCCACCAAGGGTTCAGAGCAAGAGAAGTTCTCCAGGGCTCACTGGGCTGGGCCGATGACCTCTTCCTCGGGCGGTCCTCAGGAAGCGGCAGGGGAAAGCCCCACCCCGTGCATTAAATGAACATCCCTCCTTTGTTTCTGTTTCTCTGGGGCGTTCTGTTTTTAAGATACTGACAGTGATCATTTGAAAACTAGCTTGTAGGCATGCAAATATTTCCTCGTCACTTCCAGTTACTAATGTACTGTGATCTGTTAGAGGACAGCAAAGAGCCATTAACAATTAATTTACACAGCAGATTATCCATGCAGAATTCCTAATAAAATGAGCTTTAAAACACTGTCATTTAAAAACTTGCCAAAGTGGGGCCTTGACAGCAAATAATGAACCCGTTTGGAGGAAGTAGGATACGGTTTCATTCCTCAAGTCGCACGACCTCGAAGACGGCTCGCAGGCCCTGTCCAGCGGCAGGCCCCGCTGGCCCCCGGAGCGGACCTGCTGTTCTGGCTGCGAGAGGGTGAGACGGTGTGTGGGTCACTCTTCCCACCGCGCTTGTGAGCTTGAGCGCAACCCCAGCACCGAGCCCGAGCGCAGCATTCCGTCTCCTCTCGTGGCCTCTCCTCCTGGGGTCTCATCTTTTCCTCTTCCTGCTTCAGAAACAGATGCAGTCAGACCCACATAAGCTGGACTTCGGATTGAAACCAGAGTTCCTGAGCCGCCCCCCGGGCCCCAGCCTCTTTGGAGCCATCCACCACCCCCATGACCTGGCCCGGCCTTCAACTTTGTTCTCTGCCGCTGGTGAGTTCCGAGCGCGGGGGGAGAGCGGAGATGCGAGTTCGCAGGTGCCTGTCTGGGCTCTGGGCCGCTGCCACATCCCTCCCTTATCAAAATGCTGCTCGTGCCAGCGCTCAGGGCATCCCCTAGCGCATCAGGGAGATGGACCCTTCACTGATACGCCCTCTCTCATTAAGGAAGGAAAAAAGATCCTCGTTCTCTTCAGGGACTCAGACTGCTTTGGCTCATTTTTTGCTTCTGTGTTAAACCGGAATAACTCATGATCTGATCGAGCAAGATCAGAGAGCTTACAAGGGCACATCGATAGGCAGCGGTGCCAGAAACCGTGTAAGGATGTGACTGTCCTTACGCCTCGTGCCCACAGCGCTCAGTTACTCTCTGCTCTGCGGGGCTCGCTCGTGCTGTTCTCCTGAGAGTCGGAGGGCGGGGAAAGCAGAGTAAGACAGTAGCCGCTGGTGTGTCTGCGGTGCAAGGGGGTCAGCCCGCGGGTGGCTGGTGTTTTCGGCTGTGGAACCTAGTGCCTTTGCCTGTGTGTTTGTACCGATGCAGAAAACTTGCAGGACGGGGCATACACACCTGCGTGGTCTGTTGGTTCACAACCGAGATTACACGTTCTCGAACGCCCCAGGGATATGCCAGAGCAGGGGTGGTGGGGCCCAGGGGTCACCCCATTCCCCTCCAGGTGCGTACACACGAGGGGCAGTGGCCATAAGGACTCTCAGGAAGCAAGAACACTCCTCTTGGTATCAGAGGTTCCCTGTCCTTCAGTCCTCAAGCCTTTGGGCCACGCAGAGCCGGGCACAGAGCTCGGCTGGGGAGTCCTTGCACGTGGCCACAGAGCTCGGCCTGGGGCTGAGCTGCAGAACTGCACACCCACTGTGCTAAGTCGAATTTATTCTTCTGGACATAAATATTCACTGGGTTCCATTTCTGGTCCTTTCGGGACCAAGTTTCACATCTATCCTGCCTGCTGCCTTCCCAGGCTTTTATCCAGGACTCCTGGGTTGACCTGAGGCTCTCGCATTCAGAAAGAGGGAGACTCCCCATCGCAGGAAATCATCATGATAATGGGCCTTGCTGCCAGAGCAAGTGAATCACCCTTGAGGCTGGATGGAATTTGCTAAGGTCTCAGGTTTTTCTCTGTCAGTTCTGTCTGGGGACATATTTGAAGGCTTTGTTACCATGGCATCTAGGCTCTGAGACGGAGCTCTGGGAAGAGCAATTTTGGGAGAAAAATAGATTTCTCCCTGCCTTCCATTGGAGCCAAGCAATGAATTGGCTTCTTTTGCTTCAATAATTCTGGAACTGCCAGGCCCCCGGGGGCCCCGGGCTGAGCGAAGCTCCCATCTTCACTGAAGCGTTAATTAGCATGTACTACACAGAGACAGTGTGGCCAGATTTGTATTCAGCCTGCAACACTGTTACCACCTGATGAAACGCTGGGCTGTGTTCTCCGGCCGGAGCCGGAGTATCATTTGGGCACAGCCTCCATGGAGGCCAAGCCAGCGTCTAGGCCAGGGAAAGAGCCCCTCCCGTGCCCCATGGCTTCCTCCACACCCGAGGCCCCACAGCGGTGCAGGGAACAGCAATCCAGAACATAAATCGAGTTCCTAGGGTGTGGGGAGGGACCACCACACGCCTCCATTTAATCTGCTTTCCCAGGGGAACTTACACTTATTTATAGGAACTTAGCCAACATGCAAGACCCCGTGGAGTGATTTTTAGGCCATTCGTTGAGGCCCCGCGTATATATCCATCTGGAAGGTCCTCTTTTTCAGCCTAAGCAATATTGCATTTTGCGCCCAAATGGCATTTTGGTGAAACTTGCAGCCGGTGTGTGTAATTCACGCACACATGTTCAGCTGGGCCACTCTTCCGCTTCTGATGGGAATTCATGCCAGCATCCGCTTAAGAGAGGTGATGTCAGCAGAGCCCAGCCCGTCAGGTCTCCGGAGCCGAGCCTGCCGCCCTGCCAGCGTGTCTCCCGGCTCTCGGCTGCCCCGTTAACAAGCCAGTCGGATGCCCTCGGCTCATACGAGTGTCGTCCTGCTGGCCAGGACCCTCTCTCCGTCCCCACCTTCCTCCAGGACAAGGACAATGCAGCCCCCTAAACACACGTTGTTGAAGGCAGACTATGAACGGGGACAGGGAAGCCAAAGACCACTGACCTCAAACTGAGGTCCCCATCGGGCAGATTGCCAGTGTCCACAAATGTGGGAATAAAGTGGCTTTTTCTGGCCCCAAAGCTGGGAGCCGCCTGGAGGACTTCATCGCCTGTACCTGATGCAGCTCACGGTCCCAGGTCCCGCAGGCCCAGGCCCTCCAGACGGTCCTGTGACCACCAGCATGCTCCTGGGGAAGGGGCTCTGCGCCACCCAGACACACTGCTCCTGAGCCAAGAATTAGAAAATACAGTTTCTAGAACAAGTTTCTCAGAGTGGAACACTTGCCCCCCCAATGTGCTCTGTCTGTGAAGAAAGTATCCTGTGGCCAGATGTCCCCCTTTCAGAGGACAAGTGAGCCTGGGAACATACTGATGGCTCCGGAGGTCCCTCAGGGAAGAACCCTGCCCAACACTTCGTGCCTTGGCGTTGGCCCCCCCAGCTTGCTTGGTTATAGAACCAGCCCCCCATCCTGTCCCCCTTGTGATGTCTCTCCATGCTTCTAATGCTGTGTGCCCATGTCTTCTCAAAGGAATGCCTTCTTTGGGCGGCGGCCAGCCCAGCTTGGAAGGAGAGCATGACCTCTTCTCCAGCTAACATAAAACATGTCCCCCGGCGTGTTGCCTGGGTGGACTTCGGCCACGTCCTGGTTTCAACGTATTCACCCCTGTTTTCTCATGGGGCCCTTTGGCAGCTGGGACCGTGGTAGGAGTTGGCTTTCTGGGAAATCTGATTCTGTCATGTTTGACTTTCTAGGTGCTGCACACCCAACCGGGACCCCTTTTGGGCCACCCCCCCACCACAGCAACTTCCTTAACCCTGCCGCTCACCTGGGTAAGTTGCCATCGGCGATGGGAAGCGACACCGGTCTCACCAAAACCTCGGTTTGCCGCGCTCCCGCTGCGCTTCTTGGCGGGTTGGCCATGGTCCTAGACACCCCTGGTGACTACGTGGGGTCGTGCTGGGTTCGTGGAGAAGTCTGACCACCGGCCCTCTGTCCTCGGGATTTCAGTGCCTCTGATTCCACAGTCTCAAAGTAGGGGCTGTGTGCTCGGTCGTGATGCCGTCTGAGGCGACGGGTCGAGCAGTGGGAAGGAGCCGTGGCCCCGTGCGCCCGGCGATGCGTGTTTACGGTAGCCTGTTCCTGCCCACTGGGGCGAGATGGTGAACTCCCTCTGCCTGTCCACCTCCGGGAGGAGGAAGAAAAGGCAAGATGATGGAACGAGGAGGTGTTCGGTGCTGTTTCCTAGCCCCCTCAGGTTTCGCTGCGCATCTGTCTTTTCCTAGCAAGGGTGCGTGCTCTAGTGTGGCCCCTGTTTCCTGGGTTTCCTGCACGGGGACAGGCAGGCGCACAGGCATGCGACAACGGGGTGTCTCCACAGATGCACCTGCACGATTTCGTCACTGGGAGACTTACTCCGAGAGCCTACAGAGTACTTTCCCCGAGGAGGGGGACAGGGCAGGAGGGCGTCCTAGGACACTGCCCAGACCCAAACGCAGTGAGACCCTCTGCACGATCAGGGACGGATCGGGTCCGAGTGTAGAGAGGGCAGGGGCCCCACATGGCCTTCCCTCACCCGGGAGGCTCTTCCCCTCCAGTCACCCCAGTCCTGCAACCGTTTCCTTCTTCCCGATCTATCCTCAGAGCCTTTTAACCGTCCGTCTACGTTCACTGGCCTCGCAGCGGTTGGTGGCAATGCCTTCGGGGGACTTGGAAATCCTTCAGTTAGTGAGTACCTCTAGCTTTTTAAAAAATCTGCCTCGGACTGTGTGTCTCCTTTGATCTGTCTATGGCTCAAGACCTTTCTAGCTAGAAGGAAACTGTCCTCGTGGGAAGCAGATGAGGTTATATCCGGAGAAGCAGGTCTCGGCAGCGAAGTCGGGGAGAAGGGTGCAGGGGTTTCAGGGGACGCCCGCTGTTCCCGTGTGTTACTGAGCGTCAGGGGAGGTGGTGTCACGGATCGAACGCCATACAGTCACTTAAGCTCAGTCTGCGCCACGCTCCGCCCCTGCCCTCCGGGACTTTAGCTGCGGCTCCCAGTGGACGGGGAAACCCCTCCTCCTCAGCCTCACCTGTGGCACTAGTGGCACTGAGAAAACTCTACCAAAGATGGCAGGAAAACCGCCCCGCGCTGAGGCTAGCCCAGCGTGGGCAGCATTTTGTACTCCGTCACCTGAGAGGATCGTGTCATTTTCTACTAAAAAGTACCTTGAGTGGGGAAGGAGGCGTAACACGGGCACACTTTCGAGTCCCCGAAGGCTCAGCCCTTGACTTTGGTGCCGTCCGTTTGTCACGGTCTCCAGGCACTGGAGGCCTGAAACACAGCCCTAAGGGTGCCCTCCCAGTTTCATCCCGTGCCGAGACCTTACGTGTCCGTCTGGGTCCACTCCCGCCCGGGCTTGACGACCCGTTTCCGTCCGCTAACACTGGGGATAGTGGCGGTCCCGTTGGCGGGGCTGTGGGGTGGGGAGAAGCTAGAAGGCGCCTCTGCGACGGGTGTTGTTCACGAGGGGACCCCCTTCTGCATGCCGGGGCTTCTGCATGCACCAGACGTGTTCGATCGGGCGCTCTTGGCGCCTCTCCGGCCCCTTTCCTCCTGAGCCCTCCCCTCCCACCCCGTCGGCTTGGGTTAGAGAGCGAGAGCCTTGAGCTGCCTCTCCCGGGTAGGGCGAGCGTCCCTCTAATGAATCTGTTGATCTCCTTTCCTTTTCCAGCTCCCCATAATATGTATTCATTTTAACTCTGAGTGCTGTTAGAAGTTTTGGGGTAAGTACCTTCATTACGGCGGATTATATGATTTCTCTTAAACCTTTTTGTTTTCCACTTCACCATTTCAGCACCCAACTCAATGTTCGGCCACAAGGATGGCCCCAGTGTGCAGAACTTTAGCAACCCTCACGAACCCTGGAACCGGCTCCACCGCACGCCTCCGTCGTTCCCGACCCCTCCGCCCTGGCTGAAGCCAGGGGAGCTGGAGCGTAGCGCGTCCGCTGCAGCTCATGACAGAGATAGAGATGTAGATAAACGAGACTCCTCCGTTAGTAAAGATGACAAAGAAAGGTACGGAAAGAACCCGCTCTCGAGTCCCACTGGGGGAGCCCGCTGTGCGCCCTGGACGGCCATGCCCCCGCCCCGTCCCAGCCTCGTGCTCCGGCGGGCCGTGTGGCCTCCACTCCGGGCTCAGCCCTGGGCCAGCCCCGTAGTCCCCGAGTGCACCCCCTTGGCCCCTTAGAGCACCACCCCGTAGGCTATGACCACAGCGCAGCGAGAGTGCCCCGACTTAGACACAGACCCGCCCCGAGAACCTGCGAGGTCCCCGCGAGCGCAGTGTGCCCCAGCACAGCTCTTTCTCTCCGAGCCAGCGAGCTGGAGCTCCGGACCCAACACACACAGCATGAATCAACACCATATTTGCTTTCAAGTTCGTGCAGTCCATTAAATCATCCATAGGTTTTTTTTTTCCTCTGTTTCTTTCCCTCTCTTTATTTTTGTTTGCTTTAGAAAGTCACCTTTGCATCGTCTCATCATATTTTTCTCAAGTTTTGTTCAAACCCCAATCCCGGGCTCACAGAGGACGAGTAGAAGTCTGGTAACCTAGATGCCGATGAGCGTCCGCACGTGTTCCCGGTGTGGGTTTTGCTTTGCCAGTGGGGAAGTTACTTTGACTAACCGTGTTTTCAGCTCTGGACTTGGTAACCCATGCCTGTAACAGGAATCGCCTTATGGAGGAAAAGGTCTTAGGGTATTTTCGCTGAAGAATGTCCTGGGCATTCTCAAGCAAGCGTCCCTCTCTGTTTTCTTGCTGTAGGCGGTTTTCCTCCTGCTCAGACTGCGAAGCAGGGAAAGACCAGATACGTTCGACAGGAAAATCCCTACCAGCGCTCTCCCTTGGGTACTTGGGTCTCCAACAGGATCCAGATCTTTAATTTTCCTTACTGTGTGGGGCGTGTGTGTGTGCATGCACGCCCACTGGGGATTTAAAAGGATTCCGTTTCACAGACCCGAAGTGTGTCAGATTAGCATGTCCTCCTCATTCTCGCTGACTGCTGTCGTAGACAAGAAAAAGACACATTTTTCCTTCAAGACAGTGTGTTTGAGCTCTTAGACAGCGGCAGGACCACTCGGGGCGGTCAGCTCTCAGCTGGGTACTGCCGGGGCCTGGAACGGGGGCTGGCTCGGGGCCGTCTGTCGGTGACGAGAAGACGGGGCAGCAAACCTTCTTGATCTTTCTTGATGTAGTCCAAATGGCCTTTGGATTCAAGTCCAGAAATGTGATAAAACGCGCTTCGTTATTCTTACCTTTTGAAGATGCCCCTCTTCTGGCCTCCGTGTTGTTGGCTAGAAACTGTATTTGTAGGGGAACCTCCTTCCTTCTCTCTCCCCCCTCACCTTGTGAGCTGCCGAGCCAGCGAGGTGCCTTGCCCCTGGCCCCTGGTCCCGTATGTCTCGAGACTGTCCCTGGGACGTGCCCGGTATTCCCTCATCCCATCGGCCTCGTGGTCCTTCTGTGCTCGGCATCCCGTGCCCCGGACCCTTCAGCCCCCGTCCCAGACAGGCCCCTAAGATTTTTCTTCCATGTGTCCATTCCCAGATGCCCTCAGAATGGTTCCCTACTTGTCCCCTGAGGCCTGGGGACCCCCCTCTTCCTACCGGCTTTAGTCCATCTTCTCCCCAGATTTCCGCCTTGTCCCTCCTGAGGCACAAGTGCCGTTTGCAACCCACCAGCCCCGAACTCGTGGTTTCCCTTCAGAGCCCCTCCCGGGCTGCATCTCGCAGGGCCTCTAGCCTGCATCCTTTGCTCTGAGACGGGTCACTCGTCCTCAACATCCAGAGTTCGAAGCTCCTGTCACGTTCGCATCAGACGCTTCCTCCCTCCTGCTCAGTGTTGCGGAAGCAGCAGAAAGGTCGTCTTTGTGTTGGGGCTGCTCAGGCATTTCTGCTTGACACTAAATGATCCCAGTGGTTGAGACAGGTGGGCTGTGTCGTCAGATCACTGTTACCGTCCCCACGGGTCCACGTCCACTTGCCGAAAACCCTTCCTCTGTGGTCTTGACGGAGCCATGTGACTCTTACATACAGAATTATTCCCCCTCGGGCCCCCACGCGCCCTCATGCCCAGCACTTCGCTCCCTAAAGTGTCCTCTGACGTCTCAGTGAGTAGGGTCAGGATGGCCGGCTCTACCGGGCACAGGGCGCACCCGGTGGCCCCGGCGACCGCGGGCACCAGACCCGAGCCTGTCCTCCTCACACCACCATCTCATTGGCAGCCCCTCGCCAGGCCAGCAGGCCCGCTTCATCTGCTTCTCTGTTTGCCTCTCTCTCCCTCAGGGAAAGCGTTGAGAAGAGACACTCCAGCCACCCTTCACCAGCACCCGTCCTCCCGGCGAGCGCCCTGGGACCTAACCGTAGCTCTGCTGAACAGATCAGGGGTCATTTGAACACTGAGGCGCGTGAGAAAGACAAATCCAAAGAGAGGGAGAGAGACCACTCGGAGTCCCGCAAGGACCTGGCCGCTGACGAGCACAAGGCGAAGGAGGGCCACCTGCCCGAGAAGGACGGCCACGGCCACGAGGGGCGAGCCGCGGGCGAAGAGGCCAAGCAGCTGGCCCGGGTGCCGTCGCCCTACGTGCGGACCCCCGCACTGGAGAGCGCCAGGCCCAGCAGCACCTCGAGCCGTGAGGCCGAGCCGCGCAAGGGCGAGCCGGCCTACGAGAACCCCAAGAAGGGCTCGGAGGTCAAGGTGAAGGAGGAGCGCAAGGAAGACCACGACCTGCCTCCAGAGGCCCCGCAGACCCACCGGCCGTCGGAGCCGCCGCCTCCGAGCTCCTCGTCCGGCGTGCACCCAGGGCCCCTGGCGTCGATGCCCATGACGGTGGGGGTGACCGGCCTCCACCCCATGAACAGCATCAGCAGCCTGGACAGGACGCGCATGATGACTCCCTTCATGGGCATCAGTCCCATCCCGGGCGGAGAGCGGTTCCCGTACCCTTCTTTCCACTGGGACCCCATACGGGACCCGCTGAGGGATCCCTACCGAGAACTTGACATTCACCGCAGAGACCCGCTGGGCAGGGACTTCCTGCTGAGGAACGACCCCCTCCACCGTCTCTCGACCCCCCGGCTGTACGAAGCCGACCGCTCCTTCCGGGACAGGGAGCCTCACGACTACAACCACCACCACCACCATCACCACCACCCCCTGTCCGTGGACCCTCGGCGGGAGCACGAGCGCGGGGCACACCTGGACGAGCGGGAGCGCCTGCACATGCTCCGAGAAGACTACGAGCACACGCGGCTGCACTCGGTGCACCCCGCCTCCCTGGACGGGCACCTGCCGCACCCCAGCCTCATCACGCCGGGGCTCCCCAGCATGCACTACCCCCGGATCAGCCCCACGGCGGGCCACCAGAACGGACTGCTCAACAAGACCCCTCCGACGGCCGCGCTCAGCGCGCCCCCGCCGCTCATCTCCACGCTGGGGGGCCGCCCCGTCTCGCCCCGCAGGACTACTCCTCTGTCCGCGGAGATGAGGGAGAGACCCCCTTCCCACACTCTGAAGGACATCGAAGCTCGGTAAGGAGAGCAGGGCCCGAGCGAGGAAGGAGAAGCCCCACGCCCACACGACGCCAGACTTGAGAGAGGGAGGGAGGGAGAGCGATAGAGGACGGACCGCTGCCACGGACTGGGGGCCACGCGCCCCCGCCTCCTCTCCTTGTAAAAAATGTATAGACTCCGTGCAGATTTTGAAATGGTTTTTGTATATTCTATGTTGAAATTTTTCAGATCTTTTAGCCAAGTCCGATGTTCTCACGTCCCTAACTCTTTCGGTTTCTCATATAAAACTTTGTTGATTTGAACCAAAACAGCGAAGATGGCAAACACACCCGGCGCGGTGGTGACTGGGGGGGAGGCGGCAGCGGCGCCCGCGGTCTGGCGCGCAGAGCTCCCGCAGATGAGAAGGGGAGACCGTGTACATAGTCCTGTAAAGAAACATTGCTTCGGGAGCTCATGGTTCATATATGCAAAGGGTAAGATGAAAGCTTTACTTTGTACAAATGTAAATAGATACAGAGTAAGTAACCTAATACATTACTACTTCTTCAAATGTGCTATTTGCAGACTTACTACCCGCGAGCGCGGTCGGCTGCGGCCGCGTTCCCACGTGTTGTTAGAGACAGCTAAACCCTTCAACTATGCAATGAATGTCGGGGCTTCTCTCGAAAGCCCTCTTGACTCAAAGGAGCCTTTTCAAACCCATTTACAACATCCTTAAGGTCATATTTTCCCTGAACAAGCGCTCACGTGATAGGACTCTGTTTTCCTTGCTTGTTTTTTTCAAACGGAGAAACCTCCTATTTTGCGGATCGCACCCCAGGCCGAAAACGTGGCTTCCGAAGTGGTGGCCTGTGGGCCGTGGCGGTGGGGGTGCGGGAGGGAGGGGGCAGGGAGAGCGAGGGCAGCGCAGCCGGTGCCAGGGGAGGAGGGGAGTTGTCAGATGCCAAAATCAGGGGACACAGGCCGCCAGCATCTCGTCTCATCAGTCACGTGATTTCACACCCCCCTCCTGTGGGAGCCACGCGTTTGTTTTTTTTTTTAGCGTGTCCCAGTTCCTCTCTGTACACAGCCTCCTCGTTTGCGGATGAGGTGTGATCCCACCCAAACAAATCCTGAAAGAAAGCTTCGCGTTTTCTCAGATGATGGATATGTTTCTCACTGTACTCGGTAGCCGGGGGACCGAAGGGGCGCGTCTGCCCCCGTGACTCACGGCGCTCCCGTGGGTCCGAAGGTCTGGAAGGAGCCGGAACAGGTGGGGCCGGCCCCGCCATGGAGAGGCGCAGAGGGTGAACAGTGGCAGAGACCAAGTCCTGTGTGTGCGTGTGGTTTTGAGTTCGCATCGACCTTACCGTGTCTTCATAATACTTTTATAATACATTAAGCCTCTTGTCTACATATTTGGAGAGAATATGACTTTACTAGCAGAGAAATACACTATATCTTGTCTACCGGACTGTAAATTATATGTATGAAATAAAACTAGTGCCATTGGGTCTTCTAGTATATTAAAGTGCTATCTGATGTTGTTATCCTGTTTTTGCAAAAAAGAAAAAAAAGTGAACTACAGACCATTGTTTCTAATAAGCAGAGAGATCTATTTTAGTAGTAAACTGAAGGTTTAGTGGTGAGTTTCAGATTTTGTGAACTCCAGCTGTTGTGCAGTGGGTTTTTTTTGGTTGGATTTTTTTGTTTTTTGGGGTTTTTTTTGTTTTGTTTTGTTTTTTAGTTTAGTTTTGGGTTTTTTTGTTTTTTTTAACAACTTAAAAAAAATCGAGGGATATGAACACTGGAACTGTAGTGGTAGCTTTCAGTCTTGTAAAGAGATTGTTCTAGACAGACCTTCTTGCTGTTTATCCTGTATGTAATAAAGTCCTTCCTAGACCCTATGTGAAAAGACCCGTGAAAACCGACTGACTCTTCAGCATGTTCCCATCGATGGAGCCTTCTTGTGTAATGTGAACTGTGCCATGTTATTAAAGAATGTGAACCAAGCCTCCAGGTGCTTGTGTGTGTGACGGCCATCGTTCCCCTAGGGAAGAAGCCACACGTGCAAGACCGGGCTCTCGCGGAGAAAGGCCTCGAACCCAGCCCAAGTGAGGACGCCAGGCTGACCCGCGGGGGCCGGTCGCCCTCCCTGACGCACTCGGCCACCCGCCGATCAGCTTCTGTAAACCTTGGCGGCCCTCACCGCGACGTGTGGATCTCACGTTCTTTCCGTTTCTCCTTCTTTTCATTTCCGGGACGGTCCAGGCAAAACACTGTTCAGTCTCGGGAAGGGACCAGTGGATGGCGCAGGTGGTGGGTCGGGGGGCACCCCAGGCCCAGCTCGGAGCTCCGTGGTGGTGTCACCCGCGCCGGTGACAGAGCTGACTTCGGGGCCTTTCACGACAGTCTCTGCTTGCGCGTTCCCTAGCGTTTCAGTCTGTGGACTCGGTGGCTTGTATGTGACTTTCCAGACCTTCCTTGTATTTCCTTCCTGTCTCGACTCTTCTCTGTGTCTCATTGAACCACCCGGCCTCTCCCTCCTCCCTTCGCAGACTTTTCCCCTCTTCCGTCCTCTAAATTCCTGTTTTGTTTTTTCAAGATGTAAAAAACGTAATTTTTCCTCGTGTCGGCCTCATGAAACCGTTCGGACGGACTTGTTTGGACCAGTGTTTGTTCTCTTTCTGGGAAGGCGCGGGAGCGGCCCAGGTTAGCGGGATGCGGGCGGCTGCTGTCTGGGGCTGAGACGCAGTTTGTGACTCCCCCACGGTGGGGGCGGGGGGCGCTCAGGAAGGGGTGGGAGGCACAGGAAGGCCACGCAGGTCAAGGGACCCGGGCTTGCAGGCCTGGAAAGGCAACGGTGGGCAGAGCCATAGAGACCCACTCCCTCAGCTCTGCTCGCCCGCTAACGCCCACCTCCCGGACCGGAAGAACGACGAGGGGATTGGAAAACATGACAAACACTGATTTCCCAAATCGCACCGTTCTTGGGATCCTGCCTCCGCCCCCCAAACTCTGCAGCGTCTGGATGTGGGAGCCCGGCCGACCTCGCTGCCCCCCACTCCCTGCGGGCCGTGCCCCGCCCACCTGCGGTGTCGGGGCCCAGAGGACTCGGGCTCTCCCGTCCGTCCTGCAGTGAACCCCTGGGGCTCTCTGCATCTCCACCATCTCTAATTGCGTTCAGCATCCCGGCACTGACGGGGACTGGCACCCATGTGATTTCCTGCTAACCTATAGACACTAATTATCTCCACCGCCTTTGACTGACAGTGATCGTGCTACCCTCCTAATGGTACATGACAAGAAAAGTAGCGGATATAATGATGCAATAATTACCATTTGGGATGGAAATTCGCAACAGCGTTCCCTGTTTATCCTGCTCCTGTCTCAATCAAGGTGGAGGAGAGGAAACCAGATGTAACTGTTGATGTTGCATACGTTTGTGGCATAAGAAGCCACACGGCACGGGATTGGGCTCTGTGGTGGCGGGTGCCTGAGATCATCTCGGGAGCTTGGATCCACGCCGGAGACCCAACTAGGCTTCCGCAGCACCGAGTCAACCTGCGGGAAGAAAACAGGGCAACAGAAGTGACGTGGGCTCTTGCGTTCTCTTCTTAAGCTCCTGTTGTTTCTTCCTGTAAGTTTAGGAGCGATTTCTTGGACGTTGGGAAGTTTCCTTTCAGTAGAATAGGGCTGTTTATTGGATAGGATACCACATCCTCAAAGACAGTCCCTCACCGGCCCCTGTGCAACTTCAAAGCTACTGGAAGCTTCCAATAAGGAGCTCGGACCAGGAGTTGGGGGGAGGGGCCCTGCACCTGCCCCAGGCCTTCCGTTCACAGTGACCTCGAATCACAGTCTTTCTGGAACCATTTCTTAATGTGGAAAATGAGACTTTCCAAACACAGCAAGGCCTGAAGACATCAGGCTGTGGGCCCGGTGCACGCCGGCTTGGCTCGGGTGGGGAGAGTGGCCCACCCACAAAGAAAGTCACTTAATGTTTTACAAACTCAGTCCCAGTTAGTGCCCTAGAAATTCTTGCCACGATTGGCTGCCATATTGGGCCAGACCAAAGAGAGTGGGTTGGAGGTCCAAGTCCTAGCACAGCCCCAGAGTTTCTCACCCAGCTGAGGGAGGGAAGCTAGGGCAGGGTCATGGGGTCTTGAGCTACTCTCCTACTCAAAGCACTCACTCACTCTGATGGACGCAAGTTGGAGTTTAGCCTGCGCCAGCATTTGGAGATGGCCTGGCCCAGAGGAGCACGGGAATAGTAGCCTTCAAAGTCAATGTCCTGCGGGGGGAAGGGCTAGGCCGGCGGTCCTCCGTGCCCTCTGCAGCAACTTGAACGTGTTGGCTGATACTACTTAAGGCCTGTCAAGCTTCTATTTCGATTCTGTATGTTGAGACTTGGATTTTTTTAAACCTTCGTTTGTCTCCTCACACCCTGTACCCCACTCCTGGTGTGTCTTGGCAACTCCTTGGTCAGCAGACTCTCTCCCCTCTCCCCAAAAGGCCCTGGGCTCAGGATCTCAGCCACCTCCAAGGTCAGACTCAGCCACCTCCAGAAAGCCGTCCCTGCGCACCTCATTTCACACTGACCCCAC
>PISX010013896.1:0-54963 GCA_004024625.1 Mellivora capensis | reverse complement strand
TTGGACAGCCACTTGCAGAAAAATGAAATTGGACCATTTCCTTACACCACACACGAAAATAGATTCAAAATGGATGAGGGACCTCAATGTGAGAAAGGAATCCATCAAAATCCTTGAGGAGAATGCAGGCAGCAACCTCTTCGACCTCAGCCGCAGCAACATCTTCCTAGGAACATCGCCAAAGGCAATGGAAGCAAGGTCAAGTAAATAAAATCTTTTAAAAAAAAGTTAAAAATGAATGGAAAAATGTAAAGGAAGTTAAATAATATCCCAATATACTTGGTATATTTTTATTTTTGAGAACATGTTCTACACCATCAATATAAAATTCACTGAATTAAAAATGGAGATAGTCTTGGTGGTTGTTTTGTTTTGTTTTAAATGATGGTGAAGGGTCTACTGTGGTTTTTCTTTGAAAGTTCATAAATCAAACCTTAATGAATGTCAGATTGAGAAGCATCTCTTTGAAGCACCATGAATCTTTTAATGTCTCTGTTACACTATTTTCGGTGATAATCACTATCTATAACAAGAAACATATCTCAATGCCTCAGCCTGCGTCACGTATATCTCACCTGCTCTGCACATACTGTTATATTCAATTGGTGAAAAGACAGTCTTAGACATAGTGGTTTTGTGTTTTTTCCTTCCTTTTTTTTCGGTCAATTTGAGTTTAATTTATGTGAAATTAGTACATTCTTTTCACTAGTAAGGAACTTTGTAATGATGATAATCTTAGCATTGAAGGGAAAATAAAATCTAAAACATGACAATATTTATTACATGCTTTTATTTCTGAAGGCAATGATCCCTAACTGCAGGAGTATAAAATAAATGACCTATTCTCAGTAAGTAGAACTTCTTGAAAACATGTTCCAAATTCCAAAAGACAGATTAAGTAAGCCAAAATATCAGCTAAAGAGTTTGTGTTTTGGAGGCAAGAACAAATTAACTTAGTTGGAATTACAACTCTTGTAATAAGAACTATTTTTTTTCTTGAGCAGTTACTGTGATACACATGGTACTAAGTCCTTCGTGTACATTTACTTGTTTGTTACATGTTTCAATCCTATGAATTTGCTATTATTCCACATGTAAAATTTGGGACTGAGTCTTAGAGAGGTAATGATAAGTTACCCAAATATATGTAATAAGTGAATGGAAAAGAAAAGGTTCAAACACAAATTATCATTCCAAAGCCCATGCACTGAATTCCCAGAATATACCATCACTTTATTCTGGTGATTTACAGATTAGCTATAGGACACAAAATACACTCTAGGTCATTTAAGCAGAAGAACAATGAAATCAACTGTATTAGGAAGCTCATATAATCTCCGAGAGGGGCAGAGTTGGGCTTGGAGGCTACTCACCAAGAAAATACTAATCACATGGTAGGAGTTAAGTGAGGATTCGCCATAGCATCTTTTTGGGTTCGGAGGCTGAGGATCACACCATTCATTTCTTTACTGTGTTGTCATTGGTAGGCCAGTGCATTCTTGATGTGCTATTCCTTCATATGGTTCTGTTCTGATTAAATTCCCACTCAGATATCTGAGGGAGTCTAGCTGCAAAGGACACTTGGAAAGTTAGAGAATAGCCTTTCTAGACTTCCTTAGGAACATTCCTTCCTTAGGAGGGTGAAACAGAGGCAGAGTTACAGAAATCATTCCTGCCAAGGGAAATAGTGAGTGACAACCCTTGAATTCCTGTTCCAGAACTCTTTAGTCATGCAATACTAAATTATTCTACTTGAATAAAGACAGTTTGTCCTATCTTCTTTCCTACTCACAGGTAGAACTTCCTTCTTTAAGTTTTTAGTAGAGTGCTTCCAATTACATGGTTAGAGAAATGGGCACATTTTCTTTATTTATGGCCATTGAATACAGTGATAGTAGAATCTCATTTGATACACTTTTTTAGAAAAGAAATAAAATTATGGACTATTCAGGCTAAAGGCTAAAAATTATTTATCATATTGTTTCTCATTTAGAAAACTGAAGAAAAGAATGGCTGAATCAAAGAGATTATGAAATGTCCCATGCCTCCAATACTGAATTAAGCAGGGATGCTCTGGGTTTCTACTGGACTTTCTACTTAGAACATAAAAGTGCTTTCTACTGCCCATTGCATTTTCCTGGTTAGTAGTTTGTAACACACACTAGACTTAGAACTTCCTGAGATCAGAAACTGTGTTCTGATCTCATCTGATCTCATCTGATCTCATCTGATCATGACTGGAGTTCCATCATGTAAGATCATTCTTGACTCACAGTGGACATTTAATAAATTAGTGCTAATTTTGGATGAAAGCAAAACTCTTTGATTATGATTTATAATATGTATAATGTATGTATAAGTAATTCAAATCTCACAGGGCACCAAAATATAGAAGGTTTGATCTTAGAACAGTATATTCAGAGACATTCTCACTCTGAAATGAAACTACTCAAGCTAAAAGATCTCCACCAAATCTTATAAGGTAGAAGCAGAAAGGCCATTTTGGCATAGGGATAAATAAAAGGATGATTTAAACCAGGTTAAATAGAGTGGTAGTGGGGAAGTTTGGATATATTTTGAGGCTAAGGCTAACCGTATTTCTTGATGAATTGTTGATGATTATATAAAAAGAGAGGAGGCAAGGATAGTTTCAAGGTTTTTTGGTCTGAGTAACTAGAAACATAAAGGCACTCTTCATTGAACTGGGGAAAACTGTGGAAGGAATAAGGTTTGGGGAGAAGATGAGAAGTTCAGCCTCAAACATGCTAAGTTTCCAATGTATTTTAGGATATTATATTAAGTAGAGATGTCTAGGAAGCTGTTTCATAATGAATTGAGGGTTGATAAGACAAATGTGGGCTGGAATATGAATTACAGAGGCCATAGCACATATTTATCACTATGAAAATGGATACTATATGTAAGGGGATGGAGTAGAGAAGGATACCAAGGGAGGATAATGGAATGATTTCCAGAGTACTCTTACATTATGAGGCTGTAGAAAAGAGGAGAAACAGGCAAGGGAGTATGTGCCACTTAGGAGAAAACTGAGTATGTTATTGAAGAATAGAAGCAAAGAAAGACCTTCTAGGACCAGAAGTGATCAGTTGTGTGAAATGTTGCATATCGGTCAGGTAATATGAGGGCAGTATATTGATCATTTGATTTTACAATGGAGAGGTCTTTAATGCCCCCCATAAGAGTAGTTTCAGTACAATGATAGGTCAAAATACCTTCTGGAATAAATTCACAAAAATGGTAAGAAAGGAAACAGAATCAATAAGAATTGGTCATTCTTTTTGAAAAGCGTTCATTGGAAGTAGAGGTGTATTGATCCAAAATAAATTTTTATATGAAGTAAGATAGCATGTTTGTGTATTAATGAAATGACTCAGAAGAAATGGAATCATTGATTATTTTAAAAAAGCAGAGAGCATTCTGACAGTAAGGGAGGTGGCACGTAGTGTATAATAGGAGGGACTAGCTTTGCATAAATTCAGAAATTCTTCATCTATGTTTGGAAGGAAGACAATGATAGGATTCAGGACATGCTATCCCAAAATATGGCATCTTGACATACTGAAAATTTTAAGCAGAAGCAGGAAGTTCACTCTGACCTCTCCCTACCTTCTTCCCTGAAACAGACCTTAAAACCTTCATGTGACTAGTGCTCTCTTTATACCCAGACGAAAGAGGCATCTTTAACTCTGAAGATAAAGGGACCAAGAAGGATCCTAACTAACAGGACTTGCTAAGTTTCCCCCACATTATAATTCCTTCATCCTCCTTAACTGATCATATTCCTCCACAACTTCTCACTCTTCATCAAACCTAGCAAAAAAGTACATACATGTCACTATTTCTTTGAGTCTTCATTTCCTCATGGAAATTTACATGTACTTGAAACATATGTTAAATAAATGTGTTTGCTTTTCTCTGTTAATCTGTCTTTGTCAGGTTAGGTTTTAGACAGAACCAGGGACCATAAGAAGGTGGAGGGAAACTTTTCCCTTCCCTACAATGCTGTTCACTCATGTAGACACTGGTAGAGAGAAGATCCAGAAGTTAACTTTGGAAGTTGTGCTAATGTTTGCAGAGAAGTAGGAAGCAAATAAGAAAGATGATGGGAGAAAAGATTTTGAATTTTGAGGAGAGTAAAAGATAGGACTCAGTCACCTAGAGAGGAGAAGGTGTGGGTCAGGAAAACACTATCAGATTATGGGCTAGTGTGGAAGGTCCACTTGAATTTATGTTTGTGAATTTAGTGAAACTAGTCATGATGATTATACAGCTATGTTCAGCTGCACAGGAACAGTCACCTTGGAGGTAGATATGTGGATTTCACTGCAATATAATTTTTGCCAGGTGAATACAATAAAGTCAAAGAGAGGCATGGGTTTAGAAGTTTTGGCAGATGAGTAATTATAATAATAAACTTGGAATTATATTCATTAAAGTGGGGAATGAGGGCATTAATGGAGGTCATATATACAATTACTTATGAGAGTTATTCATTTAGGTATAGAATTTGGTGTGATGGGATGCTTAGGAATTTCAGTGTGAACTCAAAGGAATATAGAACAAGACAAACTTGGTACAATGTTTAAATACTAAGCTGATCCAAAAACAAGCAAAACACACACATGCTTGTGCTCACTCTCTCTCCCTCTTCTCTCTTGATGTTGTTATAGCACTTTTTTTTTCTTTTTTACTCTGTCTCAAAATATTTGTTTGGAAAATTGAAGTTGTGGGATAGTGCTATTCACTGAAAATATCGCACATCTTTTTTGATGAGAAAGAATGATGATATATATTTTCACCGTCACATGTAGATGGACTGTTTGAAATGTGGAATATGACTTCCAACAAAGAAAGTGTATAAATAAACAAATATGACCTTGCAAAAAAAATCCAGAGATTCAAATGCTCTGTGCTGCAGTTGTTATGTTCCTTTCATTTATCATTTCAAGCTGTGTTATTTCAATGGCTTTCCAGCTGCAAGACTACTGGTGCTGATGCAGAGATAATGAAATACTGAAAGCCCCAAACAACAGAAATGTCTGTAACTGGTAATGGGCATCCTCCTTCAGTTTATTAACTCCAGCTGTGTGGTTTGACTGTGTTTTGTGAAGAGATGCTACATGAGGTGAATATTGAATGGAAGATAAAGGATCTGATGTCAGAAGCAACTGGATCACACAAAACATATATTAAGAAATATGCAGGTTGAGGAAATTCCCCCCACCCCCAACAGCTCCATGGTCATCAAGATAAAACTTGACCAATATAAGTTCTATTCTGCAAAGTTTGGTAAACCTCATTGTTCACAATGGCATTGAATGTGAACTTACTGATTATATGACGAGATAGTACTTTGAGCAATATCCCCAAATGGTCAAGGTGTGAAAGCATGACTACATATTTTCTCATATCAGAGTCTCCTGATAGAATAAAATATGAATAATTTCATTTAGGGTAAGATTGAGAATATTTGCTACCTTACTCTTTAACTCTTTACATTTCTCTTTAAACTGATTCTTATATTCTGATACCATGGGCCATTTTAATTACAGAAAGGAAGAAGGAAGGAAGGAAGGTAGAAAGGAAGGACGGGATGGATGGATTGTGAAGAGTGTTACTCACAAACTTACAATAAAATAGTTGAACAAAAAACAAGTGTCCAATTTTTCTTGACCTCTCAAAGTGCTGAAGTTGCAGGGTAACCAACTAGCCCTAAATCTAAGGACAGTGAGGAGCCTAAAAACTGTGGGGTGGTTGGCCAAGTATGACTGTTGAGAGAGGGCCATGAGAAAAGCTCCTTGATCCCATATCAGAACTTGGTAAAGGTCTCTCTCCTTTGCCATTGCAGGAGGGATTTAAAACTCCACTAGGACCCTATTCCCTCAATCTGTGGGAGGAAGGCCATAATCACTGTCACCCACAAGGTACTAGGAAAAGGGAACAGCAAAAATTAATAAATAACATCAATTCCCTACTCCTGGGGTAGAGTCATGAATACATGCTGGGCTCAGACCTAAATGAGGTGGGGAGGGTTGAAAGCACCAAGACCACACCTCTGAAACCCTGTCTCTTAGAACCGACCTCAGATTTGATTAATCAGCATAACGCTATCTTCCTGTTCCCAACACACATACTTCACATCTAATCCCTTGCCAGGCTGTAAAGCACTGAGCCATTAGTAACTAGTAAGATAACTAGAAAGATAATCTATGAAATTTAGCTCAAAGGGAAAATCTGAAGTTGAGGATGGATCATAAATAGAACATATACTCACACAAAATTAAAACTCAAAAAACACAAACAAACAAAACTTCAACATACCATCCTCTTCCAAAAAAGGGAAAAATGTTAAATACTAAAGAAAAGTCTTCAGGCAAAAGGAACATAATGCCATCCAGAAACTTGAATGTATAGAAAGAAATGAAGAGAAAGGGTAATGAAACAAGGTAAAATTGTTTTTATCTGAGTATTCTACTGATGTGTGACAGATTACCACAGATTTAGTGGTATCAGATGTTGCCCATTTATTATCTCAGGTCAGAAGACTGAGCGTAGCATGACTGAATTCTTTGTTTAGGATCTTACAAGGATTGAGATCTCATTGGAGTCTTAAAATCTTCCTCCAGAACCACCAATTATTGCCGGAATTCAGTTCCCTGAAGACAAAGCCCTTAATTCTCTGTTCTCTTTTTGGTTGTCAGCAGGCGACTGCTCTCAGGTATTAGAGGCTAATCTCATTCCTCATTGTGAAGTCTGCCCCTAGGTACTTCATGACATACCTTGTTGCTTCTTCCAGGTTGGTAGGAGGCTTTTTCAGAAACTTTACTTGCTTTTAATGCTCTAGCCAGATTATATTAGGTACACCTAAGATGATCTCCCTTTTGATTAATTCACAATCAAATAATTAGGGAACCTAATTACAACTTCAAAATCTTTTCTGTGTATACACCAGGGGACTGGATTATTGGGGGTCATTTTAGAATCATACCTACCATATTTTATATTCTATATTTAATTGCTCTAAAAGATAACTGATTTCTTTTTTTTTAAAGATTTTATTTATTTGACAGACAGAGATTACAAGTAGGCAGAGAGGTAGGCAGAGAGAGAGGGGGAAGAAGGCTCCCCACTGAGCAGAGAATCTGATGCGGGACTCGATCCCAGGACCCTGAGATCATGACCTGAGCTGAAGGCAGAGGCTTTAACGCACTGAGCCACCAAGGCACCCCAAGGTAACTGATTTCTAAAGCAAAAATGGTAATGATGTATTGTGTGTTCATAGCATATAGAAAATAAAATGAATGACAATAGTAGCTAAATGGATAGAAGAGAGGAACTGGGTAATTTATGTTTCTTATACATGGAATACCATAGTATTATCTGAATGTAAATATAAACATTGCAAACACTAGGGTACAACTATGAAAACAAAACTATAAATAAAACAATAGAAGAAACAAGATATAGAAGCATTAAAAAATATTCAACTAACCAAAGAGGAAGCAGAAAAAGGTAACCAAAACATATCAAAAATAGAAAACATCTAGGAAGTTGGTAGATTTTCATCCAACAATATTAATAACTTTATAAATAAATTTTAAACACCAATTAAAATCCTGAAATTATAAAGCTGGATTAAAGTGCAAGACATGATCATGTGCAGTCAATAAGAAACCTGCATTACATTGAAAGATAAAGAAATGAATAGTTGAAGAAAGCTGACATACCATGAAAATCAAACCGAAGTAAACCTGGATTAAAAATGTAAGGCAGCGTAGATTTCATTATGAGAATTACCACCAGGGATTAAAAAGAGACATTACGGGGTGCCTGGGTCGCTCAGTGGGTTAAAGCCTCTGCTTTTGGCCCGGGTCATGATCCCAGGATCCTGGGATTGAGCCCCATGTCGGGCTCTCTGCTCCGCGGAGACCCTGCTTCCTCCTCTCTCTCCCTGCCTGCCTCTCTCGCCTACTTGTAATCTCTGTCTGTCAAATAAATAAATAAAATCTTTTAAAAAAAAAGAAAAGAAAAGAAAAAAGAGACATTACACAACAAGCAAAGGATTTTCTTCTTCTTTAGTGTGTATGCATCTAAAAATAGTCCTTTAAAATATAGGATAATAGAGACGGAAATTGGAGTGATTCATTTGTAAACCAATGGGTGTCAAGGATTGCCAACAAATACAGAAACTAGAAGAGGAAAGGAAAACTGCATCCTTTTAAGTTACAGTTGGAGGATGACTGTGCCAAAACATTGGTTTTAGATTTCCAATCTCTAGAACTATAAGACAGTTTCTATTGTTTTAAGACATTCTGTTGGTAAATACTTTTTTTTTTTTTTAATGGCAGCTCTACGAACTAATACATAAGATATCAAACCAGTATTTATACTGGATTTTAATTTCAGACCTAACACAACAAGTGCAATATAACAGGAAAAACAGGTAAATGGAATAAATATTGAAAAAAGCCATACATTTGTCTGTATTTACAGATGATATATTTTCTATTTGGAAATATCAAAATGTCCCTTGGAACTGGTAAGTGAGTTTAGCAAGTTTAGAGGATTAAAAACAACAATAATCCCTATTAAAATTCCATTGTCGTTTTTCACAGAAATAGAAAAAAATTATAAAATTCATATGAAACAACAACAACAAACAACATGAATAGCTAAAACAATGTGAAGCAGGAAGAGCAAGGATGCAGGCATCACACTTCTTGATTTCAAACTATATTACAAAGCTATAGTAATCAAAACAGTATGGTACTGGAAAAAAAAAAGACACATAGACTAGTAGAACAGAATATAGAGCCCAGAAATAAACCACATAGACATTTACAGTCAACTATTTTTCAACAAAGAAAATTAGAATATACATGGGAAAATGATTATCTCTTCAATAAATAGTGTTGAGAAAACTGGATATCCATTATCCATGCAAAGGAATGAAACTGGACATCCAAAAATCAACTCAGAATGTGTGAAAGGCTTAAATGTAAGACCTGAAACCCTAAAAATCCTAGAAGTAAACATAAGGGAGCCACTTTTTGGCCCTGGTGTTGGCAGTGAATTTTTGGATTTTACACCAAAAGCAAAAATAAACAAGCATCAAACTAAAATGTTTCTTCACAGTAAACAACTAAATGAAAAACCAAACTACAGAAACAAGACAATATTTTCAAACCATATATGTAATATGGGATTAATTTTCAAAATATATAACTCCTACAATTTAAAAGCAAAAAAAAGAAGTCAAATAACCTAATTTTATAAATGAGCAAAGAATCTTAATTGACATTTTTCCAAAGAAGACATACAAATATAAAAAGTATATAAAAAGATGCTCAACATCTGTAATCATCAGGAAACTACAAAACACAATAAAATTTTATTACATACCTTTTGGCTTGGCTATTATAAGAAATCAAAAGACCATAAGTATTGACAAGGATGTGTAGAAAAAGGAATCCTTATATACTATTGATAGGAGTATAAATTATACAGGATGTGGAGACCATTACTGAGGTTCTTCAAATATCAAAAATTGAACTATGCAGCATGATGCAGCACTCTTAACTTCTGGGTACATTTTCAAAGGAAATGAAATCTATCTTTTTTTTTTTTTTTAAGATTTCATTTATTTATTTGACAGAGATCACAAGTAGGCAGAGAGAGAGAGAGGAGGAAGGCTCCCTGTAGAGCAGAGAGCCGGATGTAGGGCTCAATCCCAGGACCCTGGGATCATGACCTGGGCCTAAGGCAGAGGCTTTAACCCACTGAGCCAGCCAGGGGCCCCATGAAATCACTATCTTGAAGAGATATCTGTACTTCTATGTTTGCTGCCTTGTTCATAATAGTCAAGATATGGAAATAAGACTTCTATCAACAGATGAATGGCTAAAGAAAATGTAGTATATATGCACAATGGAATATTATTTAACCTTTATAAAAGGAAATTCTGCCATTTGTGACAACATGGATGAACCAGGAGGGTAAAAGCTAAGTGAAATAAGCCAGAACCAAAGAGACAAATATTTCATGATGTCATTTTGATGTGAAATCTAAAAAAGTCAAACTCAGGGACGCCTGGGTGTCTCAGTTGGTTAAGCAGCTGCCTTCGGCTCAGGTCATGATCCCAGTGTCCTGGGATCGAGTCCCACATCGGGCTCCTTGCTCGGCGGGGAGCCTGCTTCTCCCTCTGCCTCTGTCTGCCACTCTGTCTGCCTGTGCTTGCTCGCTTTCTCTCCCTCTCTGACAAATAAATAAATTAAAAAAAAAAGTCAAACTCATAATGAGAAAGCAGTGGTTGCTAGGGACATGGAGGTGGAGGAAATGAAATATTAGTGTAAAGGTACAAGCTTACAGTTATAAAATGAATAATGTACAGCATGGTGACTGTAATTAATTTAACATATACTTGAAATTTGCTAAGAAAGTAGGTCTCAAGTGTTCTCACCACACACATACATAAACAGAGTTAACTAGATGAGGTGATGGGCGTGCTAATTAGCTTAACTATAACAGTTTCACAATGTATACATATGTCAAAATGTTGCATACCTCAAATATATATGATTTCTATTTGTCAACCATATTTCAATAATTCTGGAAAAAAATAAAAAAATCTTATTTCTATATAATAATAATGAAAAATGAAAATAAAATGATATTTTCAATAAAACCAAAAAATGAAAATATTTAGCTATAAGTCTACTGAACTATTTTCAGGATTTTCATCTGTATATTGAAAATTACAAAACACTAAGTCAATGAAGACCTAAATAAATGGAACAATATAACATGTCCTTGGATTAAAAGACAATATAATTAAGAAGTCAGTCTCCCTTATTTGAGTTATAAGTTCAATGTGAGTCCAGTAAAAATCCCAGAAATGCTTTGGTAGGTATTGATAAGATTATTCTTTTTTTTTTTTTAAAGACTTTATTTATTCACTTGACAGAGAGAGTGGCAGGCAGAGGGAGAAGCGGAGCAGAGAGCAGGACTTGGGGCTCCATCCCAGCATCTGGGGATCATGACCTGAGCCAAAGGCTATTTAACCAACTGGGCCACCTAGGTGTTCCTGATAAGATGATTCTAAAATTTGCATGAAAAGGCATAAGAACTAGAATAGACCAAAGCAAACAAACAAACAAACAAATTGGAAAAATAAAGCTGAAAGATTTAGCGTTATCCAATTATCAAGATTTACTATGATGCTACAGTAACTAAGATGACTTAGTATTTTTGATAGTACCCATTCATATAAGGACTACTTATAAACAGGCAATTTCAAATATATCCAGAATTTGAAGAGGGCAATTGAATAGTTATTTGGGAGTAACATAGAACCTAGCTAACACCAGTGAATAATAAGTCTGTCCATACCAAATGCTTTGTAATGTAAGAATCAGTCTAACTACAGAGCAACTCTGTACTCCATGAATGGAAATACTTCCTTTAAGCAATCTAAAACATTACCTGAACAGGAGTCCTGAGATTTCCTAAATCACCTGTATGCCATTGGAAATTCTCTAAAATGACTGATATATTTGATCACCACAGACATTTGAGAGGAAGCATGGGATATTTTCTGCAGGCTTTCAAGTCATGCCAACATAATTCTTCCATCCTAGACTTCTGCCTAGCTTTATAAGACCCTATTTAATGGGAAAAAAAGCCACCTTGGGCTTTCAGCTAATACCCTTAGCAATATTTATAATTGCAGGTTTTTTTGTTGTTGTTTTTCTTTATAAGTTTTACTTATCCAAGGTTATTTTCTGAAAGTGGAAGGTGAGAGAGTTTCTTTTGCTATAAAGAAGCTTAATAGTCCCATTTCCTTCCTTCCTCCTTCTTTTTTTTTCCCACCATGCTAAATCATATTTTATCTTGCAGGATCTGGAATGTTTTCCCTCTATTTTCAAAATAAGCCAACATTCCACACAAATATAACTTCCTTCGCTAAAACATTTTGGCTTCCTCAATGGGCAATTCTATTTTTTAAATGGCATGCATTCTTTTCTTCTTTGTGTTATATTTAGGTACAAATCATGATTCCCTCTTGAATTATGAATCTCTTAGTCATAACTGTCCATGTTCTTTCTCATATAGCACCATATGTGATGACTTGAATATTGGAATAGTTCAGAAGATTCTTATTGAAAATAATGAAATGTACTAGATGTAGGTTTTTCTTAATACATATTCTTCAATAAAGAGGGTGTCATTTTTTTATTCTGATAATAATTGCTAGAATCTTCCACTCCCTATTTGTACCCTTTGCTGTGTAACCTTGCAGCTCTTCGCATTTGGAAGCTGTTACTATATTTTCATACTCCTTGAACTGATCTTGTGGTTTGTTTTAAAAAACAAAATGCAGTGGAAATGACAATGTTTCAGTGTCTAGGCCATAAGTGGACTTGTTATTCCCACTGTCCTTCTCTCAAAACGCTTCTGTGGTCTTGTGAACAAACCCTAGGTAGCCTGATGGAGGAAAAGATACCACGTACATCAGAGAAAAGCCAAACCCTCTGAGGCAATCCTAGACTAGTCCACCTTCACCCACTCCCTGGCTGGCTATAGTTGCAGGTAGGAGCCAGCCCACATCAGCCAAACCCTAGTTAAATAACCAGGTCTTCCCAACTGGCTAATTGACATTGAATGTACACCACTGAGGTTTTGTGGTTGTTGGTTGTTACATAACATTATTTTGGCAGCAGATAATAAATGCAGATGCAGAAGCTGTTACTAATTTTAAATTAAATACTATATTTCATATTATACACACTAATTAGTGGCTTTAATTAACAGCTGACTTCCTTCCCAAGCTCTCTTCTTGTAATTTTTCACTCATGAGTCACTACTGATACACTAGAACTATAATTATGTCTTAGTCAAAACATAAAGCAAACATTTAAAAAAATAAGTTTTGGCACCAAAGTTTGCATACATTACATTCAATTCTCAGAATACCCTTGCCCACCCCACCCCCACTCTGTTTTACTCTATTTTCTCCAGGGTCTTTAGTTAAATTGTACATCCCATGTGCTTCTAGCACGCCATGGACTAAAAGATGATGATGACACAAATGTAAACTTCTTTACACAAAGGTCATACCAAAAGTCATCATAATTGATTAGGTGGCATCTGCTGGCTCAGTGGTACAAGATTGCTTTCATTCATACCCTGCAGGTTTATGTCACCAGCTTTCCCAGCAAGGCACTTCATGGGCTGACCTCCTGTCTGAAAATTCATTTGGAATTCTTCACCTGACTACAGACTGTCAAATGCAGTCAGATAACCCTAACCTAGTTTTTAAAAAGAAAAAAAAAATCTGACAAAGATGAGGACACAGGGAAATAGTTCCGAAGAAACATTCAGAAAGTATTGCTCATTTGTGCCACTTAGAAGAAACTACATTCAGTTGGAGAGCAAAGCTATTAGGTGTAGATGTACAATATTGAAAATGATTTAATAAGGTAAATGACAGCTTGCCTTCTGTCCTTTCCCTATGTGACTGTCAAGATTCAGATAGTGCTATCGCACCTTGTTTTGTCAAGTATCCAGATGATTTAGTGAGATTAGATCATTAATGACCCCAGCCCTAGAATAATGAAAGAATATTACTCACTATTCTGTAAGTACAGAGATGTTATGTGTATAAAATATGTGAACAGCCTAGAATAACAGAAGTTACGAAGACCTAGCCATTGATATAATTTTTAAAATAGCTGGGATTGGACTAATATTTTACAATTCTCAGGTTTTTTTTTCCCCAATGCTATTCTCTGGTTCACAGAAAAATCAGATAAGATAAATGGTCAAAGAGATAGGTGAGGGACATAGGAGATGTGGTTAAATTTGTCTCTGTGTGTGTGTGTGTGTGTGTGTGTGTTTTCTTTAATAAATAAATAAATTGATGTTTGAATGGCTTCACTTGGCATTCCTGAGTTCCCTGAGCATTAGGATCTGGTCAGTATGAACTGCTTGACCCACCTAAACACAGGGGTAAAATAGAACTAGTCCATCAACACCTGATCTATTTTCTAGGCATTTAAGTTTTAGTAAGAGTCTAGTCTGCACCAGATAATATATTGGGTACTTTCATAGCCTATCTTAACAATGACTCTGTGAATTTAGTGTCATAATCAGCCAATGAGATGAGTAAACAGATGGAAGGTAAACCTTTTTAAAACAAATATCAAGTAATTGATAAACAGTTTAACAAATTTACCTTGCCTATTTAACTCACGAAGATGTTGAGAAAAAATATTAAGTAATTTGACCAGAGTTAAATCACTTTTCCCTTGTTTCAAAAGTTTTACCCTTGGAGGAAGTAAGCTCATTGACTGTAGCTCTATGACTGAAAATATCCATTAGAGGACACCGAATGCCATCAGATATACCTAATTGCCACCCCTCTTTGTTCTGATATAATATCTGACAATCAACATCCTCCACTTTATCCTTATTTCCCTACCTGAATTCATGTATATAGGGTTGTTTTTGTAAATTTTCCATATATTGCTGTCTCAACATACTTCTTGTCAGCAGCCTGCTCTCCATACTCTGCTAATACTTTCTCTTACTTTCATGCTACCTAGCCATATACTACCTGGTGTCACTTTTTGTGTTGTATCTGGATCCATATTTTTATTCAATTCGGTTATGACTGAATTCCTATTCAGTGGCATATAACACATATAATGAAAACTCTACAAATAGTATTTTACTACTGCTAAAAACATTATGTACATTATTTAATTTTGTAACAGAAGAATGAAATTATTTCTAAATTACAAATAAGAAAACATAACATAATATCAGAAAGATTGAGTTACTCAAGATCCAGAGCTGATGGGCAAGAGAGTTAATATTAAAAATCAAATTTATGGGGACGCCTGGGTGGCTCAGTTGGTTGAGCGGCTGCCTTCGGCTCAGGTCATGATCCCAGCATCCTGGGATTGAGTCCCACATCGGGCTCCTTGCTTGGCAGGGAGCCTGCTTCTCCCTCTGCCTCTGTCTGCCACTCTGTCTGCCTGTGCTCGCTTTCTCACTCTCTCTCTGACAAATAAATAAATAAAATATTTTTAAAAAAATCAAATTTATGGGTCCTTGGGTGGCTGGGTGGGTTGGGCCTCTGCCTTCGGCTCAGGTCAAGATCTCAGGTTCCTGGAATCGAGCCCTTCTTGGGACTCTCTGCTCAGCAGGGAGCCTGCTTCCTCCTCTCTCTCTGCCTGCCTCTCTGCCTACTTGTGATCTCTGTCAAATAAATAAATAAAATCTTAAAAAAATTAAATTTATTCAATTTTAAAACTCTCTTTCTGGCTATCTCATTGTACTCCCTCAAATGCAGGGACAGTGATCTATCTATCTATCTGTCTATCCTCTCTGGCCGGCATAGCAATTCCCATTTAGTCAATATAAAAATTTTTTTTTTAAGATTTTATTTATTTATTTGACAGATCACAAGTAGGCAGAGAGGCAGGCAAAGAGAGAGAGAGAGAGAGAGAGGAGGAAGCAGGCTCCCTGCTGAGCAGAGAGCCCGATGCGGGGCTCAATCCCAGGACCCTGGGATCATGACCTGAGCCGAAGGCAGAGGCTTTAACCCAGTGAGCCACCCAGGCGCCCCTAGTCAATATAAAAAATTAATGAAAAAAAATTTAAGTAAGTATTTTTTATTCTGCTGATGAAAAAGTTTTACTGTGCTTAATATCTAATTTTCTCAATTCCTTAATATTTAAGAAAGCAGCATAATATACTAGAAAAAAATGAATGGATGAATAGCTATCTATGCAAACCCAGGAATGTCTTCTTTGGTAATTTGTTCCAAGAAATTGTTCCTAATTAAAAAAGAGTATACTGGAAATAAAGGTTCATCCTAGCAATATTTAATTTTAAAATTTGGAAATATCCTCTATAATAAAATAGTTTCTAGGTATTAAAATTCCCTTAGAAAATGGAGGAAATAACAAGAAAAATGGGAGAATTTGGGTACCCTTACCACCAAGAAAACATATTTTTAAAGATTCGGTAATGAGTTAAAGTCTAAGGCCTTCCAAGTCTGCCACCAGCTTCCAATAGAAATGTTTTGTCATCTCAGGGAACAAACTGAGGGTTGCTGGAGGGGAGGAGGGGAGAAGGATGGGGTATCTGAGGGATGGACATTGGGGAGGGCATGTGCTATGATGAGTTCTGTGAATTGTGTGAGACTGATGATTCACAGACCTGTACCCCTGAAACAAATAATACATTATATGTTAATAAAAAAAAGTCCATAGAATAGTTTTGTCATATGCTGCAGTGCCATTTTATGCACCAACTCTTAGGTTCACTAACCCAATTCTAAGTCTTCCTTACTTTAGATTATGCACATTAATAATCAACTCTCTGTTTTAGACACTAAAAGCTAAGCTGTGCTTCTCACTTTGGAAATGTCACTTATTTGGCAGCTTGCCATATGTTATCTCATGGGTGTCTCCCAGTGACCCTGTAAGGTATCTTCCAATATCCTCCTGAGCATACAGGAAATCTACATTTTCTAAGCTTCCTATGCAGCTAGGTGGAAACAATGTGGCCAAGTTTTGGCCAAGAGAAAGTAACAAGGACATGATGTATGTTACTTTTTAACCTGGCTGTAAGGTATTGGATCTTTTATGCTCTTTCACCTACAACCTGGAAGCTAAAAGCAAAGGACCCCAAGAGAACAGAGTCACAAGAAGGGAGGAGAAAGGATCCCTGAATGCATCATTAAAAGGAGAACCATCTAGAAGAGCTGTCCAACAAAGAACTGAACAGATTTTGTGTGAAATGAAATAAAGTATTGAAATTTCTAGGCTTACTTCTACCATATTAGAGTCTATCCTTCCATATCTAATGCATTATCATTATCCATTTGCTTCAATCGAGGGCACTAAAACGTAGAAATAAGAACTTGTGAAAGTGAACATAGAAATGGAAAAGCTAGAATAAAACAAAATCAATTTAATTTAGAACTTGTATCTATTCCATTACAAAAATCAGTAATTTCACTTTAAATACAAATGTCTACATGTTATTATTTATATTAAAACTTATATTTATATTTAATTAAAACTTATTATATATAATTTATATGTATAGTAAAAATTAAAAATCTCAATAATGGAATTTTGTTGTAACTAAAATTGATAATTGTGGGAAACCATGAAAATCAGGTTTTAAAGAATATCTTATAAAATAATGTTCATAGAAATGGAAAGCAAAATTATGTATATATTTACATGTATGTGTGTTCTGAGTTCACATTTGAATATTTATGACATAGAAAATAAAATCAAATCTATTAAAGCACTTACAGATTTTCTTCCTAAAGTAATAGTAAGGAACACTTTTATTTTTTTCTTTAATTTTTTTCTTTATTGTGCATTTTAAAATCTGCCTAAATAATTATATAATAATAGTTAAAATATGTATTAGTTGGAAGACATCAACAATTTATACCCCCTTTGACTTCAAGGCTACACCTGAACCGTGGTTACATTAGTAACCCTGCGTGTTAAGCACCTGAGTGTGAGAATGGCAGACCCTTTGGCTGTCCACAGCAGTCGTATTTGCTGCTGGTGATGTTTTTCTATAAAGAATTCATAACTTTTCTTCTGTACTGAGACACCTTTCTAAATAGTTCATGATGTGTATCATGAATATCTTTTATTGCTGTCTCTTCATTGAACCAGTGGATTCCTATTAGTTTAATGTAGTCGTATTTGCAATTTTTTGCCAAATGATTGTGACTCTATCAGCGTATATATTATTTGGATATTTTAAATTTTCAATGGTGTCTGAAATGTTATACAAGCCTTCTGCAATCTGCTGGGATGATTTAATTCCCATGTAAAACATTGTAGTCAACTTTAGTGCTGGCAAACTATCCCAGCCAAAAGCTCAATAGCAAATCAGTCAAAACTAATGCAGGGTTCATTATTCACTTAACATGCAGAATGATCATTCCCATTCCTGCATTCTACAGAAGATGGTTAAAAAAACATTTCTGCTTTTCTCAGTGCCTGATCCTTGAAACTAAGGAAGAATACTGTATTTCTCCAGTTTGCAGGCAAAAGATAAAACAATAAGAATGATATTTATGAAGAATTTTTCTATTTTCTTTTACTCATCTTAGTATTTTAATGCTACAAAGAAATTTCTCTTAATAATATAAAACTTTGTTTTTACTTATTTATTTGTTTATTTAATTATTTATTTATGAGAATGTGTGCAAGATCGGGGAGGGGCTAAGGGAGAGAGTGGCCAAGCAGGCTCTGTACCGAGCACGACCCTGAGATCATGACCTGAGCCAAAACCAGGAGTCAAATGCTTAACTGACTGTGTCATCCGGTGGCCCCAAAATTTTGCTTTTAAAAACAGAGTCAGCAGTAAATATCAAACATTTAAGTTTAACCTCAAAAGTTCTCTTTTGAGGTGGGGGAGTTTTTATGAATTTAATTGAACCAAGAGCAATGCCGAGAGCTTTTAAAGACCACTCCTTAATCATTTGGGTGAATATGTAGTTGAAAAATTCGAGGTCTGAATGGAAAGCACAGGACCACCCTTCTTCTATTCCTGTTAGTATACTCTACCTGTTAATTTATTCAGTCCTTGTGTGGGCATTTGGTGCCTTAAGCAGAAATCATTTCTTCAAGTGATACATTTATTGTCATATTAATGTCAAAAATTTTTGAGGTTACTATTCAAACATATTATGGTCATCTCAATGAGAGTTTTGGGAAATATCAAGTTTTGACTTTAGTGATTGAATCAGAAATAGGTAGTGTAGGGAAGACAAAGCTTTTCCTCTATCTTCTCAGAGTTTTAGGCTGGGCTTGAGGGTTAAATTGACATATGACATGGGGTGCCTTGGTGGCTCAGTCAGTTAAGCATCTGACACTTGGTTTCGGCTCAGCTCATTACCTCAGGGTTGTGAAATCGAGCCCCACATAGGGCTCTGTGCTCGGCGTGGAGTCTTCTTACGTTTCTCTCTCTCCCTCTTCCTCTGACCCTTTTCCTCTGACCCTCTTCCCACTCTTTCTTTCTCTCTCTCTCCACCTCTCAAATAAATAGATAAATAAATAGATAAGCAGGAAAATGACATTAACAAGAGAAAACCATACAAATTTAATACATGCTTTACATGACATGTGGCCTTCATAAAGAAATAAAGATCCAAAAAGTAGCAACACTTGAATATTTTTGTATAATTTTGAAAAAGAGACGATTGTGGAAAAGTAAATTATATTAAGAGGCTAAAAGATAAGAGTTATTTTTAACTAAGTCTGTTTGTATAGAATTCTTTTAGCCTTAACTCTGTCTCTGGTATTAGAGATGTGTCTTTCCTCCTGGTATAGGGAGGACATCTTTCACATGGGAGTTTTATCTTCTGCTTTCAGGAAGTAAAGGGGAGGTCAGAATGTCCTTCTTGCACCTGCTGTTTTTAAGTGTCGCAAGCTCAAAATAATCCATATGCCAATGTGGGATATTTTGGGGTGGCATGTTCTGCTACCCTTCAGTAGTGACCCTGTTGCTTTGATTCTTTGAGGTTCCTTTTTTTTTCTCCTTTTCTCCCTTCATATCTTTTCAAGGTTTGCCTTTATTCATAAACTTCTGTGCCTTCAGTCAATTTCTTCTTGACTTTTTACAGGCAGATTTCTTTCCTGTCCATACACTATATTCATGTTGATGAAGATAGATTTTGGTTCCTGTAATGAGAAGCCAGACTTGTTTTGACTGATGGAAAACTATCCTTAAAATGATGATTAGCCATGGAACACAGGTGTCTAGGGGTTACAGGCTTTAAAATATGAAAAAAAAACATGCTTGTGATTTGACCACAGCATGTTATAGCGAAGTGAGATCTAGAGCTTTTTTAACTTCTTTGATTCACAGCTTTTTTATTTATAAACTGGGAATAATAAATCCCATGTTATGACACAGAAATGTTTTATTTCTTATTAACATAAATAAAATAATGCATATAAAGTGCTTTGCCACACATAGCTATTACAGTACACATAAGCTGATTTTTCAGTGTTTTCTTCTGGTTCTTCTCTGAGCATGTGAGTCTATACATTATGGCTATAATGCCTTTGCCAGTTTTTCCTCTGAATACTGCATTCTTTTGACTAGAACAGTAAAACTGTTACAAAATGGATAGACTGTACATTTCTTTTGTCCTTTTAAATAAATATATTAAAAATAAATGAATAGTTAATAACATACAGTTTTGAGAACTGAGATCTTATAGAACTATCTTAAATGTGCTCACTGAATTTGGTGACATGACAATTAATAGATATTTGGGGTTGATGTATTTCACATTGACTGGATTCTGCTGGACCCATAATCCTACTAAATTCCATGCTTGAGATCTAATATGCAGCCCAGAATATATTGTTTCAGACAAAGCAGGAGGAGGATTAAATTCAATTAAAACCTTTACAACATGACATGTTAGATGAATAAAAGAGCTCACCAGTTTTCCCTCTGTATTAATTAATCTCTTCTAAGTTTCAAGAAAGGGGCATACCAAGGTTACTTTACATTAACAATGAACAAAATATGTCCCAATGAACACTAATTCTTAGGGATAAATACTTCTTTAATTTATTAAGCTGAATTGTTTATTGCGTTATGAGTTTATTATTCCCTTTTGCAAATTTCTACTTTGTATCTTCTAGTAATAGTGTCTGTGGGAAGCACTTAGCAATATCTGGGTACATTCAATCCTTGAAAATGTGTATTGAAGTTTTTTTACATGGAAAAGGCTGTTTGCAGTGTTGTGATTTCGTTAATGAGCAAGAAAGGAGAGTCCTGCTAACAAAACTATGAACTAGTGAGGAATCAAGGCAATTACCATGTATTACAGCACACGAACAAATCATTGAATAGTGCTGAATGCTGGGAAATATATTCAATGGTAATATGTAATCTAAACTGAATGAACATGAAGGGAGTCAGGCAGCTTTGCTTTGATTGATTAGAGAATAATATAATATTTGGGGATGAACCTAAGTGAGGAAAATAAGTCTATCATAATGTTATGGTCTATTTGCAAAGTATTCTAGGCAGAAAAATATAGCAAATTCAAGGGTCTTATGCTCTAGAAGTTTATTATAAGGTTATACACAACACCTAGAGAGCATGGGGATTTTTCTCACCAAAAATATAGCCACTCTGAGACTTTAGTAAAAATATTTATCTTCGAAACCTGTTCTTCAATGATAGCCCCCATAAAATAATACATCTTGAGAGCAATTTTTATACTCTTTGGTCTTCATTGCCTGTACATGTAATCAACACCTGGCCAAACTGGACTTTGGAAGTGTGGAATGTACATTTTATTTCAGTTGGGAGACCAAGAAATTCTAGGTAGATGTTGGTAGGCCTGTGAATTCAAAGGCTCTGTGTAGACACACACATTACCATCTGCATTCCAGATGGTAATCTGCTCTTCGTCCAATTTTTTATGACGCTTACTGAACACTTAAGTCCTGAAGTGGTGATACTCTTAAATAAGTATTTAAAACTTTTTAATTGTAATAACTAATTGAAACTATTTTAAGTAAAAGGATTTCAAGTGCATACATAATAGTTGTTGGTGGAGACATAGAAAACTAAAACCTGAACTTCAACAGCAGTGAAAAACAGAAATTCAACATCAAATGATGTCTCAGTCTTTCACAAATCTACATTGAATTTTTTTTCTTTTTTGGCAAATCTGATGTTTTGTAGGAGACATGTATTGTTCTGGTGATCCTGTTCAAATCTCCCAACACTTAGAACTAAGGATCCGTTATTCCCAGCTGATCTTTTCCATATTCTCTTTATGCACATGATTTAAAAAAATGTAGAAAAAAAATAACACTTAACATGAAATCTACATGTCAACACATTTTTAAGTGTACGATATATTATCATTGACTATGGTTTCAACCACCATTCTATTCTTTGAGTCAAATTCATAGAATCAAAGAGTGAAATGATGCTTGCACATGAATTTTATACTCCATTACAAAAGGTAGCTATTGGGTGATACTGAAGCCAAACTACACAGAGAAGACTTCTCTTACTACTGTCTTATCCTTATTTGCCTCTGGCTCATGCAACCTTTCCTGTGACAAGAGTTTTGTTAGCCTGTCAGGGTCACATGGAAGAAGGCAAAGAATTTTAGGAAGGGGCTTGAGACTTCCTTTCCAGAAAAGAATGTGCAGTTTGATAGGCCCTTCATATCATGGGCACATCATTATTGCACATCTCTGTGTTAGAGTTGGGGAATATAATGTATATCCAGATAGTAAAAACCAAAACTAATTTTTATTAATCATACAACTTTGACTAAATAGTGCTTTTCCAATTTGGACTATCTACTTAACTAACTCAGTTCTTTACTTTGCCTAGCATATATAAGCATTAATCCAAACCCTTATCTCTAAACTTTGAATAAGAACTGAATTCACTCTCTCTTAGAATATTTCAAAAAAATAATTAGATGCCAGATATAAAAATATATATTCCTTTTTTTCTATTTGGATAAGTTCTTACATATCCAAACAGAAAGGCATATCTCATTTTGCTGAATAGATACGTTTCTGAACAGTTGCCTATAAATCAAATTCCTATGTATTAAAATTGATTTTCTTATTGGCTTTTATTATAGACCTAGATATATCCAAAGATATACTCCTCTAGGGAATTAAAAATAGACTAGCCCTAACATGTAATAGAATGACATTTAGAACTGCTGCAAAAATGTTAAGACTCAGATATTTAAAGAAACAATATTACTTTTTAATTTTAATATTATTTAAAATAGTAAGCTAAATATGACTTTAACTTAGAGCATGATTTGTGGTATTTGATATCTTTAAAGTTGTAAAGTAAAAATGAGATAAGCTGCCTTGAAAAAATGTGAAAAAAAAAATTCCTTCCATCTTTTATCAGCCTTCTCTTCTTTGTTTTATAACCAAAAAAGAAAGTGGAACTGATTTGGTTCCAAAGACTCCATACAAACTAGTGAAGATTCAGAAAAAGTCCATTCAAAATGCAGAGATGAGCGAAAAATAGCAGCACATTTGGGATAATGTATGATTAGTGCCAAATGGTATATAACACCGTGTGTCTTGGCAAGAGTGAAGAACCCACAATGCTAAGAGCCAGTCACTTGCAAGTAGTTCCTAAATCTGGGGAAATCAAAGGGCTTCACCTGCTCTCAGTTATTTTGTCAACGAAGACAGAGTTTTTGGGCATGGGATGGCAAAAGGGTAGAAGAAGAAGAAGAGATAATATTTATTGGTTATCTATGTGAAGAACAGTGCTAGAAACTTAGATATACTACTTACTCACTACAGACCTGTTAGGGAAGTATAAGCTTTCCATTTATTGTTAAGAAAACCACAGCTACCTACACAAGACCAAATAGCCAGGATATAAATTCAGTGCTTTTAGATAGCATATTCTATATTCTTTCCATAATAGAGACTTTAGGGATCCAATACTTCTTATGTGTAAGGTTCATTCTTAGCATTAACAGTCATTAGTTCTATGTCTTTACATCATAAGGAAATGGAGACCTGGGAAGGTAACTAAACATGTCTATGCCACAGAGCTTGATAGTTGGAAAGTATCTCTCTAATGTGCTATCCTGTGTATGCACAGGATTTTCCTTCAACTATTTTACATTGCAAAACTCATTGATTCTGTGATTGAAATTAAGTGTAGGGATAACATTTAATAAAATTCATAGGAAAAAAGAAAATAGTAGATGTTTGTAGATGCTTGATAATGAATTTACTAGAATATTCTGTAAATCTGAATGTCTATTAAGATTTATACCATCAAACATATACTGCTATTATGAATTTGGTTCATGGGAAGTGATAACTGTTTGATTTTACGTTCTCAATAACTTGTTGCTTTCTTTGTTGTAAATTGCTCTTTCAAAAAGCATTGTACATTTTTTTCTTTAAGAATCTTTTATTAATTTTATTTCTATTTTTCAAATATCATGAGATTAATCTGTTTAATATGTCTTACTCCTAGCAGAAGTTGTTAGGCCGCATATGAAAGGCAGCTTCAGGACACAAGATTTAAATTCTTCAATGCAACAGGTAAAAATAACCTACCCATCCTACCAGAAGAAAACAGAAAAAGGTTACAAATATTATTTCTCTACTGGGAAAGAGAGATCAGGAACAGTGAGTGAAAGATTGGCTTGGCTTCTGATTGATTGATTGACTGATTGATTTTTATGATTGATAGACTCTCTTAGTATACACATCTTATTTCTATCATGGAAAAATGGAGTCATTGAGGAAATAGCTCACATAGCAAAAGGTCCATAGGAAGGCCAAAACAATGGAAAACAAAACAACCAAACCAACCAAAACCCCTCAATATTCCTACCAAGTAACCTGGTCCTTCATCCACTGAAACTTGGTAAGTTTTTTCTTAATTTACCTTCTATTTCTGTCTTCCTTTTGGGGGGAGAAACATACACTGGAGTCATTATACATTTTAGACATCTTCAGAACTAGGTTACTTGATTGTCATTTTAGACTTACCCTCCTGTTCTCACAATATGCTTAATAGAAAATGGGAAATATAAGACTTAAATTTTATATTATTTCCGGAATAAATATTTTTTCCTTCAGTAGTAATAATGTAGAATTTTACAATTTCAAAATAGCACAATTAGTGATAAATGATAAAGCCAAGAATAAACTGTTGTCACTTTGGTTAAAATGTCACAGAGCACATATCATCTTGTATTTTGAGACAGCATGAGGTGGTAGGAAATTAAAAGTCCATCCAAACCAAAATAGCTAATATTCTGAGTAATTAGGAAAGTAATAAAAATGCATCCCTGAACTGGCACGAAATTCAAAATCAAAGAAAAGGTGAAACTAGACATTGTATGAGCTAGCTAGTGTCAAAGATGAATTTACCACTGCAGATGTCTGCCAAATCTCGAGTCAGAGAATGCATGCACTGAATTAAGTATTGTAGGTAACAGACGATGTCTTAGATATAACCAAAGTGGAACTTTTCAGAGAAAATTCAGAAGCTCCAGCTGCAACGTAACGGGTGATGTAGAATCCTGCTGAGAAAAATGCAATATTAAGAGACTTTCCTATCTCAAGGTGCACTCGAGAAGAAGAAAATGTTATATATTTCCACTGAGAATTCATAACCATGGATGTCCCATGACTTTATAATGAAACTCAAACTTCTTCTATTTTCACAAAAACTTTAAAACAGTATTTTAATTTAAAACAATTCCAAGGTAACTGACAGAAACTAAAATTTCTCTCAAAAAATTCATTTCCAATAATATTTTGCTACTTTCTTATGTTTCTGATTTAATTAAATATTTGCTTTTGACCACTTTTTCTATATTAACTAATTAGTTATTAATTTTTCTCTTATTTAAATTATTACCCTAGAGCTTTGTTTGGTACTATGATAGTCACTAGCTACATAGGTCTGGTTACAATTAAATTTTTAAAATTGAATAAAATTTAAAATTAGCACACAAGCCACATTTCAAAGTACTCTTTGTGGCCAGACAATAGTACTGAACAGTGCAAATATATAACATTTGTGTCATCATAAATTTTATTTAAAAATTTTTAAAGATTTTATTCATTTGAGAGAGAGAGAGCACAAGCAGGGAGAGAGACAGATGGAGACAGAGAAGCAGACTCCCTAGTAAGCCAGGAACTGGACATGGAGCTTAATCCCAGGACTGGAGATCATGACCTGAGCCAAAGGTAGATGCTTAACCATCTGATCCACTCAGGTGCCATAGAAAATGTTATATTGTGGAGAACCACAGCAGAGATTTGGTAAGTGTCATTATCATATTAAGGTCTAAGGCAAGTTATTTCTCTTTGCCCTCATCCAATAATGACAGAAAATTAGATATATTTAATCCCATTTATGTTTTCTAATAACTTTCATGATCGTTTTCATAATAAAATATTTTAAAATTCTATATACACTTTAACCTAGTAAATAATAATAGTACTATTTCTTATGCCAGATAATAATTTCCATTTATTCTCTCTCTACTCCTCTTTCCTTCCTCTATTTCTTTGGTTATATCTAGGATCATTTTCCTTCTGCTTTTGGTTTTCTTTAAGGATAGGTGTGTTGGTGATGAATAATCTGTTTTGATTTGCCATCATTATTGAATGACCTAGTTGCTGATAAAAATTAAAAAAAAACTTTACAAGGAAAACATTAAACAAAGAGAACTGGAGAGGCTGCATTAATATAAGAAAAAATAAATATTAAAGCAATTATTATAAATATAAAATATAACCTAGCACTTACCTTTCTATTCCTAAGTACACAAAACATTTCCTTTAAGCATTATTCATAACAGCACAAATATGTAAAAATACTAATGTTTATTTACTTTTAAAATATACTATATATAGTGTGGTAAACACTTTGAGATGTTTACTATACTGGAATACTATACAATATTGAAAATGGGTTAGCTATAGCTAATACACCAAATTTTGTGGATTAAAGCATATTTAAATGTAATTATTAGGAAAATAATAAAAATTCAGGAAGCACACACAGTGAGAATTAACAAATATAATGTTTATAGCAGGCAAAGTAGTTATATATATTATAAGAAATGATGTAAATCAGGAGAGTAAGTTGTTTCACAGGAACCGTTCAAGGTGCTGGAAAATTTCTATTTTCTTGAGTGATGTTCCTATTGAGTTACTCATTTTATTAAAAATCTGATTTTCTGCATACATGAGAGGTTTCTTTGTATATTCATTTTAAGATCTATTCCTAGTTAAAATATAAAACATCACTTCAAACATCTTCTGCTTTTTCCTTGTAAAGGAAATCATGAATATAATCTTTTCATCTAATCAGATGATATGAGGGTTTCCCTGACCAATATATCAGTGTAATATTTTCCAGTATGGATTACTCCCCTGTATAGCATTTTCTGCTCAATAGAAACTGAGGGTGGAGTTCTGTGCACTAATTGTGTCCTGTAATGATGCATTAGAAATCACGGCGATAGTTCTGACTTCAGTAAAATCAAATCAGTGGATGAAATTGTCTCTAGGAATTGAGGCTTCAATGTACTCAAGTGTGTTTTTCTTATGCAGATTTTATTTCCTAATTGAAAACTAGAAATCATCTCCTTTTCAAGTTTCTACAGAATTTTATTTAACCTCATAAAGCATACTTTGGAAAATTTATAGCTTTGTTTTGGGAACAAACTCTCAAAATACTGCTTTGAAGTCTCCAGTCTCTGCAGTATGATTTAATCTTAGGTTGTTATGTATAATTATGTATGGTTTATTTAAAAATTAGACTAACAGCCCAATAGGAGAACGATGGGACATATGTATTATATGAACTTAAAATTATTTTAATTAGCAGTAGAAAAAATTAAGATTTAAAAGACAAGTTTTATATGCCAGATTTTCTGACTAAAATTTAAGCATCCTGAAGTCCAGAGCAGCCTTGTACCTGTCTTCAATTCATTGTTGTATTTATGCCATATACTAACCATTTGTAGGTGCTATATGTGTGTGTGTGTGTGTGTGTGTCTGTGTGTGTGAGTGTAAAATGTCATTAACTGAATGGATAATACATTCAACAACTTAAAATTTAAACATTAAAAAAACCCCACATAGATAAGTCTTATTATTCTACATCTCCATATGCCCAATTTTTATCCATCCCTAATGGATCTTATTTCTTTTCTTCCTTTTCTTAAATTGACAATATTTCCATATTTACAGAATAGATGTCTCCCTTTCTTTTCACATCTGTATTGCATTTCACTGTGTGGATAACACTTTATTTAACTAGTCCCTTACAGATGGGCATTTGGGCTGTTTCTAATTTTTTTTTATTATAATCACTACTTCAGTGAGGACTGTGCACATGACATTTTGTATGTATGCAAGAAGACCAATAAGATAGGATCCAAAAATGGAATTGTTGGACCAAAATTAATTTTTGTAATCTTGATAGTTATTAGATAATAAATAAATTACCTTCCTAGCATTTATACCATTTTTGCAATCCCTGAAGCAATGTAGAAGAGAACCTATTTTCTAATAGCCTTAGTCATGGAACATGAGGTTAATTTTAAATTTTGCCTCATCTGAGTTCATAAAAATAAATCTCAAAGCACTAGGAATTTGTGTGCCTCTTATAAATGATTCTAAATAATTTCATATGTTTAATTATTGTAACTCTTATCTTTAGGAATTTTTTTAAATTTAATTTTATTTTTCCAGTGTTCCAAGATTCATTGTTTATGCACCACACCCAGTGCTTTGTGCAATATGTGCCCTCCTTAATACCCTTAATACTGGCTTCTCTAACCTCCCAACCCCCCGCCCCCATTAAGAACCCCTCAGGTTGTTTTTCAGAGTCCATAGTCTCTCATGGTTCACCTCCCCTTCCAATTTCCCTCAAATCCCTTCTCCTCTCCATCTCCCCATGTCCTCCATGTTATTTGTTATGCTCCACAAATAAGTGAAACCGTATGATAATTGACTCTCTCTGCTTGACTTATTTCACTCACCATAATCTCTCCCAGTCCCGTCCATGTTGCTACAAAGCTGGGTATTCATCCTTTCTGATGAAGGCATAATACTCCATAGTGTATATGGACCACATCTTCCTTATCCATCCGTCCATTGAAGGGCATCTTGGTTCTTTCCACAGTTTGGCGACCATGGCCATTGCTGCTATAAACATTGGGGACATATGGCCCTTCTTTTCACTACATCTGTATCTTTGGGGTAAATACCCAGTAGTGCAATTTCAGGGTCATAGGGTAGCTTTATTTTTAATTTGTTGAGTAATCTCCACACTGTTTTCCAAAGTGGCTACACCAACTTGCATTCCCACCAACAGTGTAAGAGGGTTCCCTGTTCTCCACAACCTCTCCAACACATGTTGTTTACTGTCTTCTTGATTTTGGCCATTCTAACTGGTGTAAGGTGGTATCTCAATGTGGTTTTGGTTTGAATCTCCCTGATGGCTAATGATGAGCATTTTTTAATGTGTCTGTAGCCCTTTGTATATCTTCTTTGGAGAAGTGTCTGTTCATGTCTTCTGCCCATTTTTTGATGTGATTACCTGTTCTTTGAGTGTTGAGTTTGAGGAGTTCTTTATAGATCCTGGATATCAACCTTTTGTCTGTACTGTCATTTGCAAATATCTTCTCCCATTCCATGGGTTGCCTCTTTGTTTTGTTGACTGTTTCCTTTGCAGTGCAGAAGCTTTTGATCTTGATGGAATCCCAAAAGTTCATTTTCACTTTTGTTTCCTTTGCCTTTGGAGACATGTCTTGAAAGAAGTTGCTGTGGCCAATGTCAGAGGTTACTGCCTATGTTCTCCTCTAGGATTTTGATAGCTTCCTGCCTCACTTTGAGGTCTTTCATCCATTTCGAGTTTATCTTTGTGTCTGGTATAAGAGAATGGTCAAGTTTCATTCTTCTATACATAGCTGCCCAATTTTCCCAGCACATTTATTGAAGACACTTTGTTTTTTTCCCACTAGATTTTTTCTTGCTTTATTGAAGATTATTTGGCCATAGAGTTGCCAGTCCAATTCTGGGCTCTCTACTCTGTTCCACTGGTCTATGTGTCTGTTTTTGTGCAAGTACCATGCTGTCTTGGTGATCACAGCTTTGTAGTAAAGCTTGAAATCAGGCAACATGATGCCCCCAGTTTTGTTTTTCTTTTTCAACATTTCCTTAGCAATTAAGGGTCTCTTCTGGTTCCATATAAATTTTAGGATTGTTCGTTTCAGCTCTTTGAAAAATGCCAGTGGAATTTTGATTGGGATGGCATTGAAAGTATGATTGCTCTAGGCAGTATAGACATTTTAACAATGTTTATTCTTCCAATCCATAAGCATGGAATTCTCTTCTATCTTTTTGCGTCTTCTTCAGTTTCTTTCATGAGAGTTCTGTAGTTCCTTGAGTACAGATCATTTACCTCTTTGGTTAAGTTTATTCCAAGGTATCTTACGGTTCTTGGTGCTATAATAAGTGGAACTGATTCTCCAATTTCCCTTTCTGTATTTTCATTGTTAGTGTATAAGAAGCAACTGATTTCTGTGCATTGATTTTGTATCCTGCCACATAACTGAATTGCTGTATGAGTTCTAGTAGTTTGGGGGTGGAGTCTTTTGGGTTTTCCATATAAAGTATGATGTATATGTGAAGAGATAGAGTTTGACTTCTTCTTTGCCAATTTGAGTACTTTTTATTTCTTTTTGTTGTCTGATTGCTGTCACTAGGACTTCTAGTACTATGTTGAACAACAGTGGTGAGAGTGGACATTGTCATGTTCCTGATCTCAAAGGGAAGGCTGTCAGCTTTTTCCCATTGAGAATGATATTCACTATGGGTTTTTCATAGATAAATTTTATGAAGGTGAGGAATGTTCCCTCTATCCTAATACTCTGAAGAGTTTTAATCAGGAATGGATGCTGTATTTTGTCAAATGTTTTTTCTGCATTAATTGAGAGAACCATGTGGTTCTTCTCTCTTCTCTTATTGATTTGTTCTATCACATTGGTTGATTTGTGAATGTTGAACCACCCTTACATCCCAGGGATAAATCCAAACTGGTATGGTGGATAATCTTTTTAATGTACTGTTGGATCCCATTAGCTAGGATCTTGTTGAGAATCTTGGCATCCATATTCATCAGGGATATTGGTCTGAAATTCTCCCTTCTATGGGATCTTTGCCTGGCTTAGGATTCAGGGCAATGCTAGCTTCATGAAAAGAGTCTGGAAGTTTTCCTTCTGTTTCTATTTTTTGAAACAGTTTCAGGAGAATAAATATTATTTCTTCTTTGAATGTTTAGTAGAATTCCCCAGGGAATCTGTCAGGTCCTGGGCTCTTGTTTTTTGTGAGGTTTTTGATCATTGCTTCAATCTTGTTACTAGACATTGGTGTATTCAGGTTGTCAATTTCTTCCTGTTTCTGTCTTGGAAGTTTATAGGTTTCCAGGAATAGATCCATTTTTTCCTAGGTTGCTTAACTTATTCGCATATAGCTGTTGATAATAATTTCTGATGATTGTTTCGATTTCCTTGGTTTTAGTCATGATATCTCCCTCTTTCATTCGTAATTTTATTAATTTGGGTCCTCTCTTCTTTTGGATTAGTTTGGCCAGTGGTTTATTGATCTTATTAATTCTTCAAAGAAAGAGCTTCTAGTTTCATTGATGTGTTCTACTGTATCTCTAGTTTCTAACTCATTGATCTCTGCTCTAAACTTGATTATTTCCCTTCTTGTGTGTGGGATTGGTTTAAGTTGTTGCTGAGTTTCCAGTTCTTTAAGGTATAAAGAGAGCTGGTGTATTCTGGAATTTTCATTTATTTTTTGAGTGAGGCTTGGATGGCTAGGTATCTCCCCTTTAGGACCGCTTTTGCTGTATCCCATAAGTTTTGGACTGATGTGTCTTCATTTTCATTGGTTTCCATGAATTGTTCAAGTTCTCCTTTGATTTCTTGGTTGATCCAAACATTCTTGAGCAGGATGGTCTTTAGCTTCCAAGTGTTTGAATTCCTTCCAAGCTTTTTCTTGTGGTTGATTTTCAGTTTCAAAGCACTGTGGTCAGAGAATATACAGAGAATGATCTCAATCTTTTGGTATCAATTGAGGCTTGATTTGTGACCCAGTATATGGTCTATTCTGGAGAAAGTTCCATGTGCGCTCAAGGAGAGTGAGTATACTGTTGTTTTATGATGGAATATTCTGTATATATCTATGAGGTCTATCTGGTCCAATGTGTCATTGAAAGCTCTTCTTTATTTATTGATTTTCTTCTTGGATGATCTGTCCATTATTGAGAGTGATGTGTTAAGATCCCCTACAATTAATGTATTCATATCAATATTTATCTTTATTTTGGTTAACAATAGGCTTATGTAGTTGGCTGCTCCCATATTGGGGGCACAAATATTTACAATTGTTAGATCTTCTTGTTGGATAGACCCTTTAAGAATGTTGTAGTGTCCTTCTTTATCTCTGACTACAGTTTTTAGCTTAAAATCTAATTCATATGATATGAGAATCTCTAGCCAGCTTTCTTTTGAGGCCCATTGGCATGAAAGATGCTTCTCCATCCCTTCACTTTTAGTCTGGATGTATCTAGGTTCCAAATATGTCTCTTGTAGACAGCATATGGATGGGTCTAGTCGTTTTATCCTGTCTGCAATAATGTGCCATTTTATGGGAGCATTTAAGCCATTCATGTTGACAGTGATTATTGAAAGATAAGTTTTTATTGACATCATGTTGTCTGTGAAGGCCTTGTTTCTATAGATTGTCTCTTTGAATATCTGTTCTACATCACTCTTGGGTTCTCTCTTCTTTTATATATGGAGGAATGTTTGTATTTTTAATATAGCAATTACCTTTATTCATATACTTCTGTATAATACATTCAATCTTCATTTTCAGACAAATTCTAATAGCTTACTGATATGAGCAAGAAGCAAACCAACAAATTAGCTTGTGTCTTCTTCACCTAATTTTTGTCAATAGGTTTAACTTTCTTAAATTTTACTGTTTTATTTTTACATGTGATTTAACACCTTCTCCGTATTTTTCTTAATGCTTATATCTAATTTCTAGTGTTGTGTTAACAATTTTTGTCACATTGATTGTGACATTTTTCACATTGAGTGTGAGGGACTTTTCCTTGCATTTTTACTTTTCAGTAAAGTTTCACTGCTATTTTTCTTATAGGATATTTGTATAGATGTGTTTATTCTTAGAAAAAGGTAACTTATACTGTATTTTGTTGAATTTTCTTTAATAGACTATTAGCAAGTGGTATCCTTGGGAAAAGGGGGAGAGGCTAGGATAGCTCTCCACGTTTCTTTACAATTTTTATTCAACTTCTATTAATACCATGAAAGACTTTCTACCAAGGAAAAACCACAAAAAATGTCTTAGTAGCTATGCTTCTTTTGCTTCTTGGAATTTGGTGTAAAAGTGCTTTTCCCACCAATATAGATATTCCCTGTTTTTGTTTTGTTTTGTTTTGTTTTAAGATATTCCCTGATTTCTATGCGTACTAATCCTACCAATGGGCTCAGCCTCTTCCATCATGGATGACTGTTACTTTACCAAAAAACCCTATATCTGAGCTCTCTCACTCTGGCTTTACCCATCTCTAAATGCTTACATCTATTTTATCTCAGCCCTGTTTATAATAGCTTCCACTTAGAGTAATGATATTTGGAAAATGACAGAAATTTCTACCCAATAACCAAAATCTATATTTTTCTCTTCTTCCTGAGTACTAAGCAATACTAATTCTCCATGTTCCTTTCCATTTGTATGTACTCAACTGACTTAATTTTAGCCAGAGGAATGTGAATGGAAGTGATGGACCATTTTCCCAGGCTTAAGACATTCCAAACCATTCTTTCATACCCTTCCCTCCACCAGGTAGATCCAGTGTTGATGTGAGGCCTCTCTTAGAGGTCACCTGTAGAAGATGACAGAGACCTAGCCAGCTGGTTTTGAATGAATACATGGAGGAGAGCTGCCATGAGCAGGCCTCATGGCTGTTGTCATCAAGAAATTAACTTTTGTTGTAACTGTGATATTGGAAAGAGGGGTGGGGAGCCTACTAGTTATAGTGGGGAGACTACTAATTATAGCCATGGGCTTACTTTCATATGTGAGATATTTAATTTTATAGATTTTCTTCTAAGTTATAAGGAGCAAAATACAACAAAAGAAAACAAAACCAAGGTAATGTCTGAGATAAAACTAGATTTAGTGAGAAAGCAGCAATTGGGATAGAAAGAGAATGAGGAAGTCAATGTAGAAGCTCTAGGACTTATTGACTAGATATGGTTAGAAAAAAGAGTGTGAGGCAGTCTAAGATAACATCCAAAAAGAAACTAGCATCATGACTTGTGTTACATATGACACTGATTTTCTTCTTAAAACTTAAAGAGAAAAATCTTCTTAGCATAGTTTGTCATATTAAATATAAGTATTTCAAGAATGTAGTTGACATGCTTGTGGCAAAGTGAAATATTTCTCCTATTTTTTTTCTGAAATACAAATTATATTAGGTCATTTTGTTCATATCACAATCCTACTTATAGGATGGACATTTTGCAGATGAGGAAATGTGAACCTCAGGGGAAAATATCATTTGATTCAGGAATTTAATTCATAAAAGAAATACAGGTACTTTTCTGGGGTTTTCAATTAAACCAAAGTCCATTGTTCTGGCTTTTGTAATTATGTATATAAATGTAAAAGCCTTGGTAGATGCCTTGTTTTCTTTAGAATAAAACACTTCCTGAAATTTTAACCCATTTACCTCTGTGATAATGGGTGTGAAAGATGGAACTAGAACAGAATTCAGAAGTAGTTATCTTCCAACATATTTATTCTGGGAGAAAGACATATTTAAAGCATATGGCTAGATAATAGACACAGACTTTTAATTTTTATTGATAGGAATATATTTTAAAGGCTTGAGAAGCAGATAATATAAGATTATCTCCATTAGTTTTGCAATAACCATTCTCTTGATGGTTTTGGGAGACATTACTTTTGGAGGCATTTTCAATAGTAAATCACACTTAATCCATCCCCAGATCCTCGAGTCTTTGGCTTTATCCTCAATGGGGCATTCTTGCTTTCATATGCCTTTTTTTTCTTTAAAGATTTATTTTTGTATTTTAGAAAGTGAGAACAAGAGCAAAGGCTGAGGAAAGGGAAAGGGAGAGAGAGGAATCTCATGCAGACTCCAAACTGAGTAAGGAGCCCATGCAGGGCTTGATCACATGACCCTGAGATCACAACCTGAGTAGAAATCAAGAGTCTCATGCTTAATGGACTGAACAACCCAGGTACCCATATGTCCTTTTTTGGAAGCCAAGTCTGTCAGTCGGTCTAATAACACATATTAAGCTTTTTAAAAAACAGACTTATTGAAGTATAGATCTTATACCATACATCCAATTTATCCACCTAAAGTATACAATTCAGTGGCTTTCAGTATATATCCATAGTTTTACAATCATCACCATCATCTAATTTTGGAACATTTACATCACCCACAAAGGAGTGATATAAGGACCCCCTAAGCAATCACTCCTCATTCCTTCCTACCCTGTGACCTGCCCTAGATAATCAATAATCTATTTTCTGTCTCCATATATTTGCCTAGTCTGGACATTTATGACTGATTTCTTTCACTTAGCATAGTATTTTAAGGTTCACCCATGTCACAGTAGGTAGTTCATTCCTTTTGACTGTCAAACAAATTTCCATTGCATGGACTCCGCTTATGGACATTTTGTTTACCTCATCATCACTTGATAGGCATTTGAATTGTTCCATTTTTTTGCCCCTCATGTATAATATTGTGTGAACTTTGATACACAAGTATTTATGTAGACCTTTGTTTTCATTTATTTTGGCTATATTCCTAGGAATGAAATTTTTAAATCATATGGTAATTTAATATTTAACATTTTGAGGAACTGCCAATTTTTCTCCAAAGTGGATACACGCATCATTTTATAATCTTAGCAGCAATGTGTGAGGGTACCAGTTTCTCCACAACTTCATGCATATAGAGCTCTTATATATTTGGTTCTGTGATGTAAGGATCTAGCAGTGAATAACACTAACATTCATCAGAATTACCACTCATCTTCTGTGGTGCCTTAGGATCTTCAAGATTCTTTAGTTTTAATAAACCACTATGGAAAAACAAAAACAAACAATGAAGTAAGTTCAAGTAATTTGTAATTTTCCAAAGCAGAGATGGTAGGTAGGGCTCATGTTTTCTGACTGTTAACTTAGTGCTCTTTCATTTACTTTATGATATGAAGAGTTTGCCTATGGCTTTTTTTCTTTTATATTTATTGTTTTATTCTTATACTTTAATATTTTAGATTTGAATATTTCAACTTTTGTTATCTATTTACTACTGACTCTGAAGGCTATTATTTTAGGGCAACAGGTGACATAAGCAGGCACGGGGAAGATATGTTCACCTCTCAAAATAATTAACTGGGCTCTCTTATATGCAGCTCAATGAAAGGTTATCTTCATTGTGTTAGTCTAATGGCAATGTTATTTATAATCTCATCTAAATAATGTATCAATGAAATACCTATTTTGACAATTTATTTTCCCCTTTCTCTCTTTTTAACTAACAACGCTTATCATGAAAAGTGCTTGTAGAATGGGGTATTAAAGCAAAGATTAGGAAAATACTTGATTCCATATTGTACTTTAGAGGGTAATCATCATGCTCTTTTGGAGGGAAATGCTCCAATTTTTATGTGGAGGAATCACTTTATAAAGTAGACCAAGCATTGTTGTATCTTAGTAGTTTATTTCTTCCCCAGATGGTAGTTTGTTTTGGTAGACCAGTGGTTCTTAAACTTTAGAATCACCTGGGGAGATTTAACAAATATCTTTGTTGGGTACTATACCAAAGATATTCTCTTAATTGGACTTGAGTGGGTCTCCAGAAAGAAATTTAGAAACTATGGGTGATTCTAACAGGTATGAAAATCATTGGTATAAACTTTTTGATATGGAAATCAGATAACATATTTCTAGTAAATATATTTATGATGCTATGCCAATGATTAGTGTAAATGGCTTTGAAATAATTTTTATTACAAAACTCATCCCAATAGTAAGAAATTAAATGATTTATGTAGTTTCATAATTGTTTTGTTTTTAAAAGGTACTTTACATTATAAAACCCAGGAGTGTGGGTGTTGTGTGTCACCACTTACTTTGTTTAATTAGATTGCTTAATACAATTGACCCTTGAACAACATGGGTTTGAATAGCGTGGGTCCTCTTATATATGGATTTATTTTTGATAAATACAGTCCAGTACTGTGTATGTATTTTCTCTTCCATGTGATTTTCTTAATAACATTTTCTGTTCTCCAGCTTACATTATTGAAAAATGCAGTATGTAATACATATAGCATACAAAATATGTACTAAGCAACTGTTTGTGTTATTAGTAAAGCTTATGGTCAACAGTACTAGTAGTAGTTGAGTTTTGGGGAGATCAAAATTATATGCAGATTTTTGACTGCATGGAGGTTGGCTCTCATAACCCCTGCATTATTTAAGGGTCAACTATATTATTTAGATCATTTGAACTGTTTGAAATTTACCTGACATAAGATGGTCTTTTAATTTGATCTATTCCAAGTCTTTTGAAAGTGAGTTAATAAAATCTGCCAAGTTTTTTTCACTTAAGTCGCTCAGTACTTTTGAAGTTCTAACAGTGGATTAGGACATTTCCTAATAAAAAATGGTTTGTTATTTGAAGGAAAATAAACTTAAATAAACTGTACCTTAATTAAAGAACTAGATTGGGAACATAATTAGTACAATTTTAATATTGCTGAAATGTACTTATTCCTACAAATGAACATTAAAGCAAATGTGTTCAAGCCTAAGGAAACATTGGTAAAATTGACCTATATGCATTAAGCAAAATATAAAAGGAAGGAACATAATATGTTTAGGAATGGCTTGTATAGTGCTTGTCATGAATCAAAGTCTTCTATTGTTAATTAGCTCTCAGTTTTGCATCTATTGTTTCCTCTGAAATTTATTTTCTCTAACTTGTCCAAATCAAATACCCTAAGGGAATTACACCCACATATTATAACAGACTTTGGTTTTATTAATATCTCAGATGTTGTTGCAGTGTATTGTTATTTGAATCTTTGAACCTGAAAATGAGTATTTAGGTAGGTGTAGTTGGATGGTAGTATGATTGAACTGGTCTTTTTCATTCATTGTCTGAAATATGGCTAAGTATAAAGGACAGGATTTATAAGTGTCCATTTGTGAAACGATATGTACTTTTCTGGCATCATGATACCACTGGTAGAATAATGTAAGAAAATACATATATAATCATATTGAAGGAAAGAATAACATTTTATATAACAGAACACTTGGTCATGCTGAGCAGGGGACTAATATATAAGGTTGCCTCAAACACATTTTATATCACTTTTCAAATATCAGCTAAACTAGCTCTAATTGGATACTGCTTGGGGACAGAATTCTGTTGTAGGCTATTTTATGATACATTCTCTCTGTCTTGAGCCTGACAGAAAAGATCATTTTCTTTTTTTTTTTTTTAAGATTTTATTTATTTATTTGACAGAGAGAGATCACAGTAGACAGAGAGGCAGGCAGAGAGAGAGGGGAAGCAGGCTCCCCACTGAGCAGAGAGCCCGGTGCGGGACTCGATCCCAGGACCCTGAGATCATGACCTGAGCCGAAGGCAGTGGCTTACCCCACTGAGCCACCCAGGTGCCCTGAAAAGATCATTTTCAAGTACATGTTTTAGGTAATCATATCTTGGCAAAAAAAAAAAAAAAAAAGGAATTTTTATGAACATCCTACTTTCTTTGGTGAAGAACCTTTTACTTACAACATGTGTCATAACCCTGAAAAAAGTTTTTTCACATTAGAAAGAGGTCAACAGATAAGAAAATAGAATCAAACCTAGGGAACATCAAATATTAGCTTTATGAAAACAACAATAATATCATAGGAAGAAATTAAGCTATACTAGTTCTAAAGCAGAACTAAATCCCACTGAACTTTATTTTTTATTATTTAATTATAAAGGCTAAATCCATTATTGGGTAATACAAATATCATTAAAATTATATAACAGAAACTCATTACTTTTGCTTTTAAATGTACCTGTGCTTAATATGACATTTCCTCTAAGCCTTTCATTTTTCTTCCTCAAATCACAATACATTTTAAAATTGTCTTTCACATTTTAGAGTGACTCAAATCCATGATTTATTATCATAATGAATATATTACTTTAATTTTGAGTAAATTTAATTTTGAATAAACTAAATATATTGGTATTCTTATGCAGGCACACGACATTAATTCAACATTTCTGCTTTCTGCTCTTCCAGAACATTGTTATTATATAAGTTTCCCATCAGTTTATCACTGTATTAGAGAGCTCAGAGAAATTCTATATGGCCTGCTCAAATTCAGGCCCTATCAGTACATTCCCCATAAGGAGTGTTTATCCTATATCTCATCTACTTCTACTATAAATTTGAGAGATATGTTGAGGTGACTTTACAAATAGTTAAAACTCAAAGCAGACAGAGATTTTTAGCTAAAAACAAGCTGTGGATTAAAATATAATGCTAGAGTGTTGCATTACATGTTGTAACATAGTTTAGATTAACCATAGCATTGGGAAGTAGATACCAAGATTAGCTGATATGCCAAAACATTTCTTCCATCTTCATTTTACTTTTCTTATTTTTAAGTTTTTTAAAAAAATTTTATTTATTTGACAGAGAGAGACACAGCAAGAGAGGGAGCACAAGCAAGGAAGTGGGAGGGAGAGAAGCAGGCTTCTTGCCAAGCAGCAAGCCCAATGTGGGCCTTGATCCCAGGACCCTGGGACCAAGATCTGAGCCAAAGACAGATGCTTAACTGGCTGAGCCACCCAGGCACCCCATTCCATCTTAATTTTAGTCAGCAATAATAAAAATAAATTTTTCCCTAGTGCCATAGAGTAGAAACCCTCCTTTTCTACTCCATCTGGACTAGTTGAACAGAAAATACTAACTAAAGAAATGAATTAGAAAAAAATTAATATGCACCTTAAATATTTTTTACTTGAAACATATTGAACTAGAATGAAACTTGACTTAAATGAAAAACATAGAGATTAATATATTCAATATTTTAACTTAAAGCATTATGACTTAACATTTAACTGAAAGCATCATTATGAGCAGAATCTATCTTAGATGATCTCATAATTTATACGCTAATGTTGTAAGACCTTCTTCTAAAACACGAGGATGCACTCAGAATGATGAATCCTCCTGGCTAAGTAAGATACTCTTGTATTGTATATGTTCGTGTGTATATATGATTTTTAAATTATTCCCATGAGGGAAATGAAGTACTTAACAAGAGTGATTCGTGTTTGTTTTATATCTGTTTTTGAACACTTGAACTTCATATTATAATTAGGTAATAAAATTCACTCAGAAACACCATGTTGCAAGACTCCAGGCAGATATTCATACTGTAATGATGTCCTGAATAGTGATAAAATATGAGAGAAGCAGAAATAATATTCTTTGAAAACACCTGATAAAGTCAGGTTCCAAATATTGCCAAGTTAAACATAGGTGAAAAAATTATAAGAGTTCAGAAACTATTTAGAAGGTAGTTTTCTCTTTCCACCTGAAAGAAGGTAAAATTCTAGTCCATTTTGAATGAGAATTTTCCAATAGAATGAGCTCCTAATTGATAATGAGAAATACATTTCTACTATCTCTTCAAGTACACTTACTCTGTAGGTAAAGGGGAACAATTTATTCAACAGATGCTCAAAAGTTTCAAAAAATGCGTGTGTGTGGGTGGGTGGGTGGATATGATGAAGCAATTGGGACAAAATGTAAAAATGTATTCATGTTATGAGCTCTACCTTGACATTTATTCTCTTTGCCTTACTAACTCCTATGTATTCTGCAGATTCAAGATTAAAGGTTAGCTTTCATAGTCCCCTGATCTAGCTGAATACCTTATTATATATTCTCACAACACACTATATTTCACTTGTGTGGCTTTTGGAATTGTAAGTAAATTGATATATTTTTAAATGATTTTATTTATTTATTTGCCGGAGACAGAGAAGAACAAGCAGGGGGAGCAGCAAGCAGAGGGAGAAGCAGCCTCCCTGCTGAGCAAGTAGCCTGATGAGGAGCTCTACCCCAGGACCCTGGGATCATGACCTGAGCCAAAGGCAGATGCTTAGTGGATGGAACCACCCAGGTGTCTCAGTAAATTGATTATTTGTGCAACTATTAATCTATTATCTTTCCCTCTGCTAGATAGTAAAGTCCATTAAATGAAAGTCCATGCCTTTTAATGATTTCTCTAATCCCAATACTTACCACATTGCTAATAGTGGTAAGTTCTTAACAAATTGGATTAAATAAATGAATGAAGATGACCAAAAGCTCTTTCTTATTCTTGGTAATATGTTCAGGCTCAGGAATTTGATAGGATAGGGGATGAAATCCCTTCCTCACATCTCTGATTGCTTCCATTTCAAAAAATACATATAGTCCTACTTTTCCCACTAACCATTCAAAAAGTATTGCTAACACAAGGCAAAACTGATGGCTCATTCATTTTTCTTGTGTACATCATGAGCAAAGGTACATGACCAAGAATGAGCAAACCATCTATCTGGGGCTAGTTTCTTGGCTGATGTAGCTAGATTTGAGGCTTTTGTTAGTAGAGATGGATGACACAGAGCCAGGTCATGTTGATAAAAGAATGGAGAGATTGAGAAGAGAAAAAAACAGAAGGCAATACCTAATATCCTGCTATGATATAGGACAGAAGTTGAAAACTGTTGGACTATATAGCTGATTTGAGTTGATTAATGATTTAAAAATATTTAGATTTGCTGTCTACATTTCATAGTCAAGTGGGTTTAGATAAAAATCTTTCTTTTTCTTGAAAAATTAATCTAAAATATTTGATTTATGCTTGTTCTCAGCAACAATTAGAGGAGTTAAAGGCCTGCCACTCACTTTTTTAAGCCATATAATCTCCAATTTGCCAGGTTCCCCACTCTGCTGATTTTACTTACTTATTTTACTTCTCTGACTCCTGTGGACATTTCAGTTTGTAAATCCTATTCTATAGGAATAAAATAGGAATATGTTATGATGTTAAACTTAGTTGATCAACTTAGCATTTCACTGTGATAAGTTCTGGAATTGTACATTTTTATTCTACATATAGTCTACATTTTTAAAAAGTATTTTATTTATTTATTTGACACAGGAAGAGAGAGATCACAAGTAGGCAGAGAGAGAGGGGGAAACAAACTCCCCACAGAGTTGAGAGCCTGATCCCAGGGCCCTCGATCCCAGAACCCTGAAACCATGACCCGAACTGAAGGCAGAGGCTTAACCCACTGAGCCACCCAGGCACCCCAAAATATACTGTACATTTTTAGGCATCAATCTATATGTACTGATCAATTATACATGTAATTAGAAACATCTCCATTATTATCATTTTTTTACTGTTTATAGGCTTTACATCTGTCTTCAACTTGAAACCTACATAAATGCACATGTTTAACCCTGAAATGGTATTTGAAGACTTATAATGTTCACATTTATTCATCCTGTTAAAACTGAACTGTTGATTATAGAGTATTACTAAAGTTAACTCTGAGTTGTTTAGGGACCTAGGGAAGTTTTATATCACCTTGAGAAAAGATGTAATTAAAATTTAGTTGCTGACCGTATTATTAAACAAACCACTGTCTCTTTGGGAAGCAGAATTCTGGAACCATATCAGAAACAGATACCTGTGGGGAAATAGAAATTTCAACAATTAAATAACATGATCTTTGGTCTCAATTTATGTTAATTAATAATCCTATACATTTTGATCAAAGTTCATATTTTTCAAAATGTTTCCAGGCTTATGGTAACATTTGATACCTTCAACAATTTGTGTGTTTTAGAAACACACAAGTAGAGAAAGAAGCCCAGAAAAATTAAACAATATGTCCCAGAATGCACGATAATATATTTATGGAGCCAAGATCAGAATCCAGTTATGTGTAATACCTTTTTCAACTACAGTGGATTACTTGCTATTTTTAAAGAATCAAGGTTTAAAATATCCCCTAAGAATTACATATATGCCACAAATAAAAATATTATAAATTTAATAAAACAAGGCACTTAAAAATTAAGAAAATACTAGCAAGAGAAAAATAAATGTAATACACATTGGAATGTTTTGATGATTATAAGTGAATAGTATATTTGGTTTTGAGATTCCTAACAAGAAAAAGGGAAAAAGAAAAAAAAATATAGGTTATATAGTTCTTATTTTTTTAAAGGATAAAATTACTCAGAGAGACAATAATTTTTCTGGGAATTAAACACTAAATGGAAGTAATGAAAGTAATGTTTGAATGGTCTATATGTACTATATTTTCTATAAGGCATAATTTCACAAAACATGTAACTGGCTATTTCCTTTAAAAAGATATTCTTCAACATGTTGAAGAAGTTCTCTTTCTACTTATAAGTGCAATTTCAAAAGTAATCTTAGTTTTGGAAACTTGGGTGGTTCAGTTCACTAAAGGTCTGCCTTTGGCTCAGGTCTCGATCTCAGGGTCCTAGGATGGAACCCTGCATGGGGCTTCTGGCTCAGTGGGGTATCTGCTTCTTCCCCTCCTTCTGTGCACTAGCTTTTTCTCAAATAAATAAATAAAATTTTTGAAAAATGTGAATTTTAAGTGTCAAATTATACCTGTTTCTAATAACAATGTTGACATTTATTGAATATTTGTTATCTACTATGATGTTCTAAGTACTATGCATATACTATCTCATTTAATCCTCACTACAATCTGTGATATAGATACTATGTTTCACCTTTTAGACTAAAGCATAAATGTTATGCTAAAGTTTTTAGACTAAAGCATAAATGTTAACTAAAGCATAAATGTTAAATAGTTTTCCCAAAGTCACAGAGCTAGTGTATTAGTTGTGTTTAATACAGTATAACAAACAACATAAATGTATCTGAGATTTATACCAACAGGGATTTCATGCTCAGGAGTTTGTGGATCGGCTGCTATTCACTGGATTTGCACTGGGATAAACTGAGTCAGCTGGACACTAAGTTTAGGAATTGGTTCAGATCTACTTCACATGTTACTCATTTTAGGACCCAGGCAAAAGAGACACTGGCTTGAGCACACTGTCCTCATGGTGCAGGGTTGGTCCCCTCAGGAGTGATGGTGCCAACCTGTCATGCCTCAAAAAGCTTACATGGCACCTACATTCCATAAACAAAATAAGCTGCATGACCAAGCTCAATGTCAGATGCGCAAGTCTGTACACACTCCTAAAGGCCATGAAAAACTTCGAGAAGGAAAAGTGAATTTTTAACAACATGGCAGAGCAAGGATACAAATCCAGGTAATCTGATGTCAAAGCCAATATACTTCCCTGCACTCTGCTATTTCTTTATTGAATTATATTAATAATAGATTTATTTATATTGAACTATCCCTATATATCTAAGTTAAACACTAAATAGTATTTTATATTGCACTTTACATGCTGAATTCTATGCTAATTCTTTCATACTTCCATATCTATATTCGTAAGTGAGACTGGCCATGGTTTTGTTTCCTCTGTTTTTCAAATTACATTTTAGTATCATCAGGGTCATGTTTGCTCTGTAAAATAAATTTGATAGCTCCACATATTTTTATACCATTCTAGAAAAACAAAATGATATGATTGCTATGTAAATTGTAGATGGTTACACAAATATAAGTAACATGATTAAAAATAACATTTAATGTGTAAGCAGTCTAAGATTGTGTCAGATATGAAATATATATTCATTGTTTTCTTCTTTCCAATTTAAATAATCCTTCTCTCTTAATTATCTTTCTTGTTCAATTAATTTATGAATTTATTCTGATAAATTACTTGCATGTGCTGATCCCTGATCTGTTCTCTTAAGATGTCTATAATTATTTTATTTGTCTTCCTTTTCTGTGTCTATAAAATTGGGAATTTGAATGATTAAGAGTGGTGCATCATTAGAGCCAAAGTGTTTGCTTGTTTTTAACTTCAGTATTTTGTATTATGCCCAGTCTTTTCAAATATTAATACATACCTATAGTTAGTCAAAGCTAGAATATTTTCCTCTAGAGTCTGGAAAAAAAGACATTAAAGGAAAAATTACCAAATTCACCCTAATTATTTTTACTTTTTTAATAAAGGCAGAATTGGAGTTCTGGAGCTGGGTTATAGTAGCTCAAGAGAGACTCTTCCTACATCTCTTCCTCACACTGCAACTAGCAACATCACGTGAGTAGCTTGAAATTGGCCTTAGTAGGAGTATTTCCACCATGAAAATGGCCAACACTTTAAGTCAGTATGTGTCTGTGTCTCTGTGTCTGCATGTATATTTATGTGTATGTAAGTTGTATAGTATTTTCCTACTTCTGTGTGGTGTTACCAAATTCGATTATATAATAATACAATCTCTTTAAAAAAGAAGTGGTATTCTGACTGGGTTAGAGATAAATAAATGCTTTTATAAATTGAATATTACTAAAATTCCCCAAGATGAGACAATTCAACTTCCAATACTTTCTATATTAAAAAAAAAAGCATTCTCTCAGAAACTATTTCAAATATTTTAAATATTTACCTTTACATAATTCAGGGAAATCTTTGGAAAAGAAGGGATTTTAAAAATATTATTAGTTTATAAAAACAGCTGTATTCCCACTTACCAATGTCAAGTAAAAATAATTATATGTTTTATTCTGCTTAACTATGTTCTTCCTAAACTTATGCAGCCTTACTCTTTGAGCAAGCTAGCATTACATCTACTAGATGTTTAAGATTTGAAAAATGTAAATTTATGCTTAACCAAATTAAAGCATTATTCTGACAACTTTATTTCAGCAATTATATTTTTTAGTATGTCAACATGACTGTTTCCAAGATCTTTAGGTAACTTAAAATCTCAAACTTAAGCTCAATAAAGTAGATACCTCAATCATTTGTAAGAGGGAATGTAAGAGTAAATATTAAAGAGTAAGCATAATTTTAAATTTATATACTTTTTGCCTCTTATTTGTATATTTACAGAGAGAGGCTTTCTTTTTATCTGGGTCTACTGATAAATGTGCTCATTTTTTCACCTTGAGAAGTTGCACAATAAGGGAGTATATGGATATAAAATATTCTGAGATGCATATTCATAAATTATGCTAGTCTGCCACAAAATGTTGCTGTATGGCAGCTCTCCATCCTCCACCTCATAATTTGCTCTATGAAATCAAAGTTACTGTGGTAAAAGTTATAATTAATATATGTTAATGGGAGTAAAGTAGAAATAATACAGAGTGGAACAATTTCGTACACAAAGTATCTAAGAAGCATTAAGGAAAAAAGAGTAGTATTGTTCTAAAGTAAAGTTACTGATTCTAGAATGAAAAAAAGTGTAAGATAAAACATGAATGTTTACAGAAAGCTGTAGGAAGTTTGGGGGAAAGGAATTTTATTTATCCTTGTCAAGGCTGGCTATGGTTTGATGAGTTTAGCTTTAGTATCAAACATTATACTGATACAAAACTAAATTTAGATTTCTCTGTTAAAATGTCAAACTGGTCTTGGATATTTTTGACCATGCTTTTAATGAGAGATAGTAAAAGATTCTTCTTTGTCTTTTGAGTTATCTGCCTACAAGACAAAGATTCTCTGTTTTATCAAAACAATTTCAGATAAGAGAAAGTGTTTTCTCACTTCTGAAAGAGTTAAAAGTCTTTACAAACATGGTACAACATGGTTTGTTTTTAAAATATTTGACTGCCACTTTGATAAATAAGTAAATAAGTATTGTGTGTATGTGTGTGTGTGTGTGTGTGTGTGTGTGTGTGTGTGTTTTGGGTAACCCATTAGTTTTTGTTTTTGTTTTTGTTTTTTTTTGGTTAAGATTTATTTACTTATATATTTAAGACAGAGAGAAAGAGAGAGGAGGAGGGGGTGGGAGAAGAAGCAGACTCCCTCCTGAGCAGAGTACTTGACATGGGGCTCCATCCCAGGACCCTGAGATCATGACCTGAGCCAAAGGCAAACACTTAACCAACTGAACCACCCAGGCACCCAATCCATGAGTTTCTAAATCAAGTATTCAAACCTCCTGAAAACTTTTCTCATTTTGGCATCCCAAAATCAAATCCTAAATAAGGAGAAGACTCCTGGAAAATCACAAATGATTGGTTCTTTCACTTATAAAATGAGACATGCTAAAATTAAATGTATCTATATTGTTATTGATGTGAGTTAATTGGAAGCACTGTCAAACAGAAAAAATGGTTTGACTTCCCTAGGTTGAATTCATGTGGGTAAATGCTGCTTATATAGATATTTCAGAAATGGTATGAAGTTTTTAGGGAACTGTCATTGTTCTTGTCAATAATGTCTTTCTGTTTATCAGAGTCCTAATGATGCTTTGTGTGAGAGTGGACAACAGGATAGCATTATCCTAACTTCAGCTACTATTTTTCTTTTTAAATGTTAACTTGACTTCAACTTTGCTTCTTTAATTTGAATCTAGTATGTGTAGGCCAGTAATTTTTGACTAAAGATTCATATCACTTGTCTACAGAGTTGCATTAATATACTGATGTTTAGGACCTATTCCTATTATTTTTACTTGGTTATCTTAATATATTCTTGGAATATCCTAACTGTATGCTGGGTATATTCATAGCACATTACATCCCAGACAAGGACTATAGTCATATCCCTTTCTCCATGAGTTAATAATTTCATTCAGCTCTCCTTTCATTCAAATTCAAAGCTCTCCTTTCATTCAAATCATTCTCCTTTCATTCACATCTCATTGGTCTGAACCATAGTGTGCATATTTTCAGGATGGCTGGCACTTTTCCTTGAAAATAGGCCATTGACACTACTACACCTAAAATTTATCACTTGAGGAATCGTTTTTACCTTTCTTTCATAATAGAGGCATTCATTTTCCTGGTAAGGTTATTCAGGTTATTAAAAAAGTATTCCCCCCCCCCCAAAAAAAGAAAGTATCTCCATACTCAAAAAAGTATCTTTACCACATGAATAGATTTAAAAGTGTCTTGGGGCGCCTGGGTGGCTCAGTGGGTTAAAACCTCTGCCTTCGGCTTGGGTCATGGTCCCAGGGTCCTGGGATTTGTCAAATAAATAAATAAAAATCTTTTAAAAAAATAAATAAAATAAAAGTGTCTTTATCACAATCAAAAACAGATTGGGCCAATAGCACTCTTAAAGTCAAACTATCCAAAGTCTTTGAGGAGACTCTGGCCAATTAAATCACAATTTACCCTATAGTAGATATTTGAACTAGCCTATCACCTGGGTCAGAATTGGCACCCAAAAGGCATCCAAAAGGTGGGGCCCACACCCCTTGGTAGCTAGGGAGAGAGTATGTGCCCCACTGATTGGATGTCTCCACCTGGCCTGACCCCCCCCCCCTTGTATTTAGGCTTTGTTACCTGGGACTGGTTTCCCCGACTTGCTTTTAAGTAAGTCCCCTGGGGGGGTGGGGATAGGGTCAGTTTAAGTTTTACTGCATAAACAACGAAATCACTGTTTTACTGGATGGAATCGCTCTGGCTCATAGGCCCTTACACTGCTTTTTCAGAAATGAAATTAGGATGCCACAAAAACCTTGCTGGCCTACGGTGAAATCTATTAATGAAAACTTTCCTTAAATTTTTTTAAGCAAATATCCATTTTATCAAGGATAAAAAGTATTTATTTTTGTTCTTGTATGACAATCGTGTATTAAATTTATGTTTGTAAATATGACAACAGAGAGATCTTCAACAAATAATAAAACCTACTTGAGAGTCAGCATTTGTTTTGAGGACTTTAGTCACAACTGGTCATACTGGATCTGGTTATTTTTTGTTTATTTGCTTGCTTTTTTTTTTTTTTTTCTAATTTTTGAGAGTTTAACTTCTTCTAGTTCAGCAGAGATCAGAAAATTTCCCCCTCCCCCCTTTTTTCCCTTTTTGGGGGTATTTTATGAGTGTTATAAAATGTTAACCTATTTAACTTTTAATGTAATTATTTGTAAAAGCTTTCAGGCAGAATTGAAGTACCCATAACATCTCAACTTCATTTTCTCAACTATTTAAGGACAATGGTAATTCAAGGGAAGGTAGTTTGGTTGTAAAACACAATTGAGTGCTTGCAATTAGCATCCATTTGTAAATGGAAACTAAGTACTTAAAGATACTTTTATCAAGCATCCTTGTAAATCCTTTGCAACTAGTCATGCTGTAAGTGTTTTTCACACTGAGATTAGCCAGAATGTGCAGCTCCCTCTGTGACCTTTTTTTCATTATTACCTGGTTTTTCTAATTCTCTCTGCCACATACCCACACCACACACTTTTAAATTTATTTTTTATCCTTTCTCTTCTTTCTTTTTCCTTTGTCTTCTTTCCTTTTTGTAGTTTTCTACTCAAGTTTTTACAGATATATTAAGATAAAATTTTAAGCAAAGAAAAGCATTCAAAATATTATAATGATTTATGAAGCAGTATGAGATTCACACATTAAAAACAAAGCAAGATAACCTACTTTCACCAGTCTCCACTTCCAGGTGTCTACCCTCCTGCAACCTAGAAATCTATACACTTAAGACATTATGTTTGAGACTGATTTGTCCATGAGTTTCTGGTAGAAGTTCACTTTTTTTCAATTCATCAAAACCCAGGGGAATGACTGTCCATACTGAGGGTCTATAATTGGCCCAGGTGAAGGAAGAGAAAATGCCTGTATGTAACACATTATTCCATTGAAACTACTCATTATATTATTAAGGACTTAATATAACAGAAGTCAGGCGATAGAAATCACACCAGTGATTTGAACCAGAAAGTGTAGTAGAAGATGAATAATGTTAAACAAGGGTAAAGGAGGTTTCCGTGGGGAACAAACTAGTGACTGAAGAAGCACATATTATTTCTACACCGAGGGAGAGTGAACATGGAAGGAACTTAGAAAATTAGAAGAGCACCAGGCCTGAAAACTGATACTCAGACTTCCGAGAAGATGAGTAGCTGCCACAGAAATGGAACCTTCTAGTCCCCTCTGGTTGCCGAGAACTCAGAATTGGATTAGGTGTCAAGTGTGACTGCAGCTGGAATACAGGAGCAGCTGGTTGTTTAGGAGTGGAATGGAAGGGCTGGCGCTGGATGCCAAGCATCTTCACTATGGTCTTGAGAAACTTTTGAAGCTGGGATGAACGAAGGCCATGCACATACACACAGGCCCTCTAGATGCTGCGCCAAAACACACCCTGGGAGAAGGAAGGAAAAGTCCTTCCCCTACTCAGGCCTGGGCACTCATCTATACATACTTGTTCTCTATGAACATGTTAGCTGTCAAACAAGATTAAACCTGTGTGTATCCTCCTAGAAAAGGATAATGTTTTCCATATTTGTGAAGTACTCTCCCTCTCCCCCAGATAAGATATACATGTGTTTCAGTATCATCTGTACCTATTGCTAGTGAAATTCATTCACCTTCTCACTGAATATTTAAAGATTAAATTATAAGCTTAACATCAAGTGTTTTTCCACACATCACCTCTGGCATTGGAGCCAAGAAGGACATTGCTGGTTTGCAACTTCTTACTGCTTCACTGGGTCATGTGAAGGTGTTGTAGAAAGCAATTTAGCCAATGTTTACTCTTAGCAATATCATCACTTATATTTGTATCCCTACACATTAATTATGATAAATGTTATATTTGTATAACAAATTTATGTCTACATAAACTATAATTTGTATAATGGGTTTTCACTTAGGATGTCCACAGCTATTAGGGAGGTTGCACATTGTTTCATGTCTTTGTGGTACATTGTTTCCTATTGTTTGAAATGACTACTCAAGTCCTTTGTCCTCTAAAAAATGTTTTTCTTGGGGTACCTGGGTGGCTCAGTCTGTTAAGTGTCTGCCTTCGGCTCAGGTCAAGATCCTAGGATCCTGGACATCAGGCTCCCTGCTCAGTGGGGAGTCTGTTTCTCCCTCTGCCTCTCCCCTGGCTTGTGCTCTCTCTCTCTCAAATAAATAAATAAATAATAAAATAAAATAAATAAAATTGTTTTCTTATTGTTTTGTAGAAATTCTTTATAGAATTTCACAGTTTATTTCTTGTTGGCTCCATGTCACATGTAATACTGTTGGGCTTATCTTCCAGCTTTTGTTTTTATGCCTTTTGATAAACCTTTTGATAGTCCTTAATCTCAATGTACTTGAACTTTTTCTTTATGGATTATACTCTTGTGTCTGTTTAAATAAATGTTTTCCCACACAGGCTTTTAAGAATTCTATAGATTATATTCGAAAAGAGAATAATTGTGTGTGTACACTTTAGAATTTAATCTACCCATGCTGCTCATAACCACAAGGCTAGGCTCACTAAAACATAATTTTAAAAAATATTTCACAGAATTAATGTCAATGTATTTATTTCTCTCTTAACTATCCTAACTTCTGCTGTTTAATTCCCTACACCCATTTCTTATATTCGTACTCATACAAGAACCCATTTCTGGACTTCTCTGTGTGGAATATTACTCAGCTATCAGAAAGGATGAACACCCATCATTTGCATCTGCATAGGTTGAACTGGAGGGATTATGCTGAGTGAAATAAATCAGACAGAGAAAGACAATTATCATATGGTTTCACTCATATGTGGAACATAAGGAACATGCAGAGGTCCTCAGGGTAAGGGAGGGAAAATTGAATGGGAAAAATTCAGAGAGGGAGACAAACCATGAGAAATTCTGGACTCTAGGAAACAAACTGAGGGTTACAGAAGGGGGGATGGGGTAACTGGGTAATGGGTATTAAGGAGGGCACATGTTATGATGAGCACTGGGGGCTATGCAAATAATGAATCATTGAACCCTATATAAAAAACTAATGGTGTACTATATGTTGGCTAATTGAACATAATAAAAAAAATACAAATAAAATTAGACTGCCTAATAGTGTGTCAACTTATATTCATTTTTTTCCAAGGAATAATCTTTTTGATAAATTTATTTTATTTTTCTAGCTTATTACCTAACTCTTTCATTTTCTTTAAATATTTTCTTTGTTTTTTTCATCCTTTTATTTATATTGATTCTTAAGGTATTTGTTTTAATTCATTTTAATTTATTTTTTAAATTTATTATTATTATTTTAAATATTTTATTAATTTATTTGACAAAGAGAGATCACAACTAGGCAGAGAGGCAGGCAGAGAGAGAAAGAGAGAGGAGGAAGCAGGCTCCCTGCCAAGCAGAGAGCCCAATTCGGGACTTGATCCCAGGACCCTGAGATCATGACCTGAGCTGAAGGCAGAGGCTTAACCCACTGAGCCACCCAGGTGCCCTGTTTGTTTTAATTTTTGATTTATTTTATCTTTTACTGATTTAAACATTTAATTCCATGAATATTTTTCTGAGCTCTTTCTCAGAAATTTCCCTCTAGCCAGAGTTATGTTTGGTCACAGTTTCCTTATCTAGGACATCCACAGTTGTTCTTTATCTTTTTCTTGGGATTCAAAATTTATTTAATGAGATCTAACCTTCCAACTGGAAAATCCTTGTTTAATAATTTATTGCATTGTGTTTAGAGAATATGGAATGTTATTATTTCTATTTTCAAAAATTAATTGTCTTTACCTTTCTAACCCAATATATCTGTTTGATCAATTTTGGTAAACATAAACATTCAAGGGCTCTTGAAAAGAAGCTGCTTTCTATATTGTCTGTTTAAAGTACATAATAAATATATCAGGGCTTGAGGATGTCTGGGAATGTGGATATATGTATGCATTTATCACATATACCTTATTAGTGATATTATTTAGGTTTTCTATGTATTTCATGCTCCTTAATCTACTTGAATTATCTAAGACTGATAACTATTACTGGTTTGTGTCTTTTTGTCTGTTTTTCTTTTACTGCCTATAGTTCCTGCTGCATGAAATTTGCAGCTGGGCAATTTTAAAAAATCTATTCCGCCACTGTGATCCTGGCTTGAGATACTTCTATATTGATTTTGTGTTTCATAGGAAGTAGTGCACATTTTAAATTTTTTCCAGATTTATGACCATGCATTTTCAGCTCCATTTTACTAAAAATTTCTTCCCTTTCTACAGTGATCTGAAATATATTCCCTCATACGTTAAAAGTCCATGTATGTAAGGGTAAGCTTTAGGTTCTCTTTTCTAGTTAACTGTTCAATTTATTTGTTCTTCTGCCCAAATCCACAGTAATAAATCTCATTGCTTTTTAAATAAATTATTTACCAATTTATTATAAATATGTTTCCTGGCTTATATTTTTACTTTTTCTATAGTAACATTTTATGAACTTTCAGCAGATAGAACCTATTTCCCCCTCTCTTAAATCTGGATAGGCTTTATTTAGCTTGTTTTAGCCGAAATAATCTGGAAGAAGCAACATTGTGCTAGTTCTGAGTCCATGCCTCAAGAGGGCTTATCTGTTCTCTCTCTCAGAACACTGCTACTGACATGTGGGCACACCCATGCTCATGTGCTGAGTGAGAGAGATATAAGGCTCTGTCAGTACCATTGCCCCAACAACAGCCAGCTGACCACCCACCGATCTATCAGTTGACCCCAATATACGTAAAAGCTCAACCTGGATCAACTGAGCATAGCCAGATCAGCTAAACTTATTAGTTGACTCATATTCTCATGATTAATTATACATGTTTGTTGTTTCAAGCCACTAAGTGTTGGGGTAGGTTTAATTCAGCAATAGATTACTGACATAAAGTTCTAAAATTTAATATGGTAATATTTATAGTATTTGGGTTTGTGCTTTGCACAATTTGTTTACTTTTAGAAATTACTATCTACATAAAATGTCATAAAAATATTCTTTCATGGTTTCTAAAAGTATTGGCAAATGCAGTTCACATTTAAAGTGTAAATGAAATAGAATTTATTTTTTTGGTGTGTAAGAATGAGGTGGGCACCAATTTAATTTGTTTCTAATATGGGGGTTTAATGTCTCAGCAAAATTTATTGATATTTTCTTCACTTATGTATATGTTATCCCTTTTATATATATTAAATCTCTATATAAGATTTGGCCTCTTTGGTCTTTCCATTATGTTCTATACATTATTTATCTGCCTGTCCCTATGCTAATAACGTCATCTACTACCACATCGTCATTCTTCTTCATGAGTATATTGTCTACTTTGAGACACTTTAAGTCATACATAAAATATAGAATTAGTTTATTAAATTCCTCAAAAAATTCTATTGTCATTTTGATTGGAATTACATTGAATGTGAAGATACTGACACTGTTTCAATTACTTTTAGCATCTAGTAGTGTAATAATTGCTTGATATTTGTCAGTGGAATTTGTCATGAGATCATGACCTGAGCCGAAGGCAGCAGCTTAACTCACTGAGCCACCTGGGCTTCCCTACATCCTTCTTTTAAAGACCCCCTTCTTGGTTTTGCATGACCCCAATACACTTTTGTATCAGTCACAGTTTAATGATAAAAACAGAAACACTCTTAGTATTTGGAAAAGAAGGGTTTTAAGAATGGATTAAAATGTTTAAAGAAAAGCCAAAAAACAACAGGAGATGGAGTGACACCCAGAGATTAACAAAGGCAAAGCAACCACCACTACCATGATAAAGAAACAAAGGATTTTGTGGTGGTTTGAAAGCTTGAAATACAGCAGCTAGTGGAGGCTAGTGGAGGCAGCAACAGGGAGATGGGATTGAATGTATTGGAAGTGGATATCCTCCCTGTGGCATGGGAGGCTGGAACATCATCTTGGAGAAGGTCAGACTACCTGTGGGATTAACACCAAACTGGAGAATATAAGTACTTGATTTGAAGCCAAAATTGCCCCAGAAGAGCACACTTTCAGCTCTGACTCTTCTGTGTCTTTGGATGGTTCTTCTTTAACTTACCATTCCTTTTAACCTTAATAATAGTTCATTGACTTTTTTTTTTTTTTAATTTCTTTTCAGCGTAACAGAGTTCATAGTTTTACACCACACCCAGTGCTCCATGCAATGCGTGCCCTCCACAATACCCACCACCTGGCTCCCCCAACCTCCCACCCCCCGCCCCTTCAAAACCCTCAGGTTGTTTTTCAGAGTCCATAGTCTCTCATGGTTCATCTCCCCCCCAATTTCCCT
>PISX010013895.1:0-55072 GCA_004024625.1 Mellivora capensis | reverse complement strand
AAAAAGTTGAAAATAGAACTACCCTATGACCCAGCAATTGCACTACTGGGTATTTACCCTAAAGATACAAACGTAGTGATCTGAAGGGGCACGTGCACCCGAATGTTTATAGCAGCAATGTCTACAATAGCCAAACTATGGAAAGAGCCTAGATGTCCATCAACAGATGAATGGATAAAGAAGAAGTGGTATATATACATGATGGAATACTATGCAGCCATCAAAAGAAATGAAATCTTGCCATTCGCAACGACGTGGTTGGAACTAGAGGGTATCATGCTTAGTGAAATAAGTCAATCAGAGAAAGACAACTATCATATGATATCCCTGATGTGAGGAAGTAGAGAGGCAACATGGGGGACTAGGGGGGCAGAAAAAGAAGAAAAGAAACAAGATGGGATTGGGAGGGAGACAAACCATAAGTGACTCTTAATCTCACAAAACAAACTGAGGGTTGCTGGGGGGAGGGGGGTCAGGAAAGTGGGGTGGGTTAATGGACATTGGGGAGGGTATGTGCTATGGTTAGTGCTGTGAAGTGTGTAAACCTGGTGATTCACAGACATGTACCCCTGGGGATAAAAATACTTTATATGTTTATAAAAAATTAAAAAATTTATAAAAATATATATATATAATACCCAGAAAAATAATAACTTGAAATAATAAATTATACAAGACCAAAGTCTGTATGGATGTACTATTCTATGAGAGAATAAAGTAGCTAATGGACAATGACAAGACAATCTTTACAAATACAGACTGTGACACACACAGTAATGGAAATGAAAGCACAGATTTAAATGTATTTTCTTGGCTGTGTTTATTACTTGAAGGATCACATAGGAATCCTCTACTAAAGTAAAGAATACTTCTTCATGCTTGTATTACTACTATAATTTTTTAAAAATTTATTTATTTGTCAGAGAGAGAGGGAGAGAGAGCGAGCGAGCACAGGCAGACAGGGTGGCAGGCAGAGGCAGAGGGAGAAGCAGGCTCCCTGCCGACCAAGGAGCCCGGCGCAGGAGTCGATCCTAGGACGCCGGGATCATGACCCTAGTCGAAGGCAGCCGCCCAACCCACTAGGCATCCCTACTACTATAATTTTTTAATACATTAATTTTTATAGAGAGGGTCTCATTCAAATAGGAAACCCCAGGATAAATGAGCCAAATACAGGGTTCACGCTGGGTTTTAAACCTTAAGCACCAAGGTGAAAGGTAGCACAGAGATCAAATGAATCAGGCAATGTCGATGAAGCCATAGCCTTCAGTGAATAAAATTCACTTTCAAAGTACTGGCTGGGGCACAGAAAGAGTCTTAGGAAATTGACAGCCACCCTACACCCGAATGTAAGAAAAGACCAATTCATCTAAAAGACAAATTAAAACAAAAAATATAAAGAAATTTTTTTTTTTTAAGGAAGAAACTTAAAATATAAAGAAATTTTTAAAAACTCCCATTTAATTAGGAACATTGACTCAATATTTGCTGTTACGGAGGAAAGGGGAGGCCATATCCATTAGTTGTCGTTGAGGCAGCAATAGGATGGGAAATGGGTCTCAGCCCTTGTTCTTGATGGAAATGCAGTGTTAGACCTAAGTGAGGCCCAAACGGATTTTACTACTGACTTACATGGGCACCATTTTCCCACCACATTTGTGGAAACCTACCAAGAGGACAGTAGGTTCTTCTGTTTCTTTAAAAAAAAAAAAAAAAGATACTCCTGAGCTTTTGGAAAACAAGTTGCTAATCACTGGCAGTTACTGTGGGTTCACTGATAAAGAGTTATGCCGAAGTACTTTGTTTTTGATGGGGTTTCTAGTTTGTGAAGTGGACAGAGCAGCACAGATAGACATCGTGTACCTTGATTCTGGCAAAGCTTTGGACAAGGTCTCTCATTGTGTCCCTATAGAAGTTGTGGACTGTAAGATAGTATGGCTGATGGAACATTCTTATGGTGTCCAGAGAACACTGACTGCTGGGCTGACTGGGAGGTGATCTCTTCTCTTAGTGCTTCAAGGCACCTAGACCTTCACCTGTCCTAGGACTTCTATCAAAAGGGTTGGATGAAGCATGTGTCAGACTACCCAGCATGCTCACCATTTGGAAGATTTATAGTTCATGATTCTGGTGGCAGGCAGAAAATGGAAAAAGAAGATCTCTGAGATGCATTAGGTTGGGTCCTAGGGAGGTGTTGTCCAAACTTGACTGCACATCAGAAACACCTGGGGCCATGTTGAAAAATCTAGACACCTAGGCCTTTCCCCAGGGCTATTTCACTAGGATTTCAAGGGGGTAAAGTCCTGGCTTTTTTTTTTTTCTGTTGTTGTTTAATTTTCCCTGGTAATCCACAGACAAGCAGCCCAACATGCCATCTTTAGAACGATTGAATCAGTGGGACTTAGTAAAGAACCTTTTCCAATAACATAATGAAGCTGATCATCTAGAGATCTTCGAGAGCTTTCAGACGAGGAGAAAACCCTTCCCTACACTGTGTCTCAATCCAACCTTGACCATTCCTCATGGGGACAGAGCAGGGCAGGGGAGGGGAGGAACACAGCACCTGACAAAGAGAGCACTGGCTGTGATATCAGCCACATTTGGAGTCAAGCCTTGGTTCTAAGGCCTGTCAACTGTGCAAGGGGGCGTCTGGGCCTCCACTGTGGACTTAAGTGGCCAACTGATACAGCTATGACCAGTAAGAGACTATTGAGCAAACTCTTCAGCTCTGTGCATTCTTGACTCTGTAGTTTTTACCAGAACATGACTTTTACCCAGCTCTGCCCAGAGAACGAAAGAAGCCACCACCTACTGACCATCAACTGTGTGTGTGCTGGGCACCAGGTCCCTCACAGATCTAATCTCATTTCCCTTAATTGTCACCAAAACCTTTGTTTTTGCCCATGAGGAATCTGAGCCTCAGATTGAGCCTGGTGAAATGACTTCCCCCAGTCACTCAGCTAGAAAGGGACAAACAGATATCAAGAACTCGGCTACTAAACTTGCACTGAGGACTCCCCACGGCACTTTTAAAATGGTTAATATAAGGAGTGGAGAAAGCTTTGCCCTTTAAAAAATCTAAACAGAGACATTTTGAAACTGCGGGGGAGGGGGAAAGTCACACCACCTACACTCCCCATTACCTGAACACCAGCAATTAGCCAGAGGAAAAGCCCTACAAATAGACAGTCATTGCTTGGTCTCTTTCTCTTTTTCACACACACACACACATACACACACACGGCCACCTTATTTAAAATTACAATATCTCCCCAAGTACAGTCTGATTCCTCTCATTCCTCTCCCCTGCTTTATTTTTCTTCTTACCACTTAACCATCATCTCACAAATGATCATTTGGGTGATTTACCTGTTTATTGTGATGTATCCCCTCCAGAATATTAGCTCCTTGAAGAGGAAGAATTTGTGTCTGTTTTCTTTATTTCAATATACACGTTGCCCAGAAGAGGGTGAACATTGACATTCAATAAACATTTGTGGCATGAATGAATAGAAAAAGCCTAGAAATTTAAATCCCATACATGTCCAGAGTAACTGTAATCTCTCCAGACAGCTACATGTTCTGGCTTTTCTATTACAGATATATATTATTTGTATAATAAGAATTTTTAAAAAATTGTCTCAGTTGTCCAGGTTATTACTGATTTCAAGTTGAAGATAGGAACAGGTTTATCTTCTAGAGGGTGACTGTGCTGACTGTTTCAACTCTGAACCCTTCCCGCCCTTCCTCACTCTGCTCTGTACCCTGCTCTAGCAACCTCTTTAAGCTGAATCAACAAGGTCACTTGACCTTTGGCTTCCACTTGGGAAAAGAATGAGGTTGGGTCATTCTCACCCCCCATACTCAGGCTGTTGCCCATGGGCTGTGTCCCTCTACCCAAGCCCAGTGCCTGGAAGGAGGCTTCTTGGTGCCCCTCCTCCCTGGGGGTCTGTTACTGCTCCTGCCCTTGCCTCTCCTGGGCCTATGGGTGTAACAGCTCTCCATCTTTGCATGACCTGGAGCGCTTCACTCCCTTTGCTGGTCTTCTTAATTCTGTCCATCCTTTTAAATAGTCCCTTCCTTAAATTTTCCTCAATTATCCAGTTGAGTATGCCATGGATGTCTTGCTAGGTTATTGGCTGACAGTGTGCAAAATGGGGAAATGTGCCTACAGTCAGAAGAGCTAAATGCTAATGCCCCTTTTCATCACTGGTTTGCTCAAGGCCAAAGCCTCAAGGCTTTCTGGGTTCGAATCGTCTGAAAACTAAGAAAACTGGGCAAAATGACTTCTAATACTCTGATTTTACGAAACCCTTTGCTTAGAGAACAGAGTAGTTACTTCTGTGATTTTAAGAAACCCTTTGCTTAGAGAAAAAAGTAGTTACCTCTCTATTAGCTAGAAAATGATAACTTGATCTGGATTCTTAAAAAAGCCCACTTTTCCAGAAACTCACCTACAAGGATTCTAGCTCTACTACTGGCAATCAAGCTGAGCTTGGCAATAAGGCAGCCAGCAAAGCCCAGTCCTATCTTTGCCCTCACTTTATCTACATTTCAGTAAGTTCCTGTAAAATCAGTGTTACATTTTTAAAATGATTATTACACAAATAACATATTTATAAGAGAAAAATCAGAACCTGTAGCCAGTAAAGAGATAATTCCTGAGCACTTGCGGTGATGAGCGCGAGTTGCTGTAGGTATGTGACGAATCACTAAATTCTACTCCTGAAATCAATATTACCCTCTATGGTCACTAACTAGATTTTAAATAAAAACCTGAAACCACAAAAAATAAATAAAGAGATAGTTTTAACATTCACAGTTGACACCCTTCTGGATTTTTTTTTTCTAATCATGCATTCATTCCATGAATATTTCTGAGCACCAGTATAGGCCTGGCTGTTCCAGGTACGTGGGTATAAGAGTAGTGTTATATTATTAGCGAGTACTCGTCTTGCCAAACCAGAATTCTGGATGTTGCCTCCATTCTCCACTTTGCCCAAGTATACTACCTGGAGAATTATGTAATCTCTGCTCTTTGAGCAGAGTGGTACACAGGACACATAAAATTCTGTAAGAGTGACTCTTTTTGTCTGTAAGGACCGAGTCAAACCTTTCTGCCATTTGACTTGGCCACTCTGTCTCAGACATGACCTCCAGCTTCCAGCGAGGAAGAATTCCCTGTCACCTGCCCCAAATGCCAACAGTAAAAATAGGCAGGGACCAAAGAGGCCCTTCCAGGAAGTGAGAATTGTTTAGCCGGAGAACAGTGGAGGTTTTGTAGTCTTGCCTTGGAAAGCGCAGATTCGACGCAGTGCCCTCCTTCGTCTGGCGTGACTGGGAAAATGGATCTGTCCAAGCAGCCACACACACAGCTATGGCAGGCCAGGGCTGTCTGGCCTCTGCCTTCGTGGCTTCACTTCCCAGCATCGTGCCAGTGAAGGAAAGTTCTGTTTTGTTTTGAAAAACACTGTATCAACATTATGATCCAAGAAGCATTAATATCAGCAAAAAATGGATTTGTCTATCTTACTGACACTCTATTTTGAGGAATATCGAAGACCTAAGCTTGCTTCAGCTCCAGCAGAAAAGAGCCAGCTTGGCCTCCCTAGGATAAAATCAGGCATGATTGTCACCTCATCTGTGACCACTCAAGGCTTCCTGAGAAGGCAAATACATTCGCTGCTGGAGAACCGTCTGTCACATCATAATGGCTCATGAAATTTTGTGAATAAATGAGTGAGTGAAGAAATGACTCTTAATTAAGCCATATTTCAGTATTTTATATTTAGCAATATTTAACATTTATTAAACAAGATTTTGAATTTATAAGGGACAAACAGAATGGGAGGGAAAAGGAGAACCAGGAGGAGAAGGGGGTCGCAGAGCCCAGTGGTTCAGACAACATGGGCCAGGGGACAACCTGCTCTTTTTTGCACCAGACTCATCTGTAAAATGGGATAAAAGTACCTTCCATAGGGTTTTTGTGAGTGTTAAATGACTTAGTGTATGTAAAATGTTTATGATGAGGTCCGGCACATGGTAAACTGTCAGGAAATGTTACTATTACCCTTCTGTCCTCCTTCTCTGCTACCTTCTTCTCTACACGCAGAAAGCTTTCCAGATCTGCCCTAGGAATTCCATCCTCATTCTGGTAATTAACTGGGCCCGTGTACCCTTCCCTATATTACAAGACATAGTGATGGTGTTTCACGATATCTCCACTAGAGACATCTGAAAATTTTAAATAAACTCAACAGTGAAATTAGCTTCAATCGGCTGTTGTCCCCCCTTTGACCTTCCTCCTGTGCCAAATACCGTAAGTGTGCAGAGAGAACAGTGAGGCAACATTGGAACCCACTCGATCTGGTGACGGAAAAGGCAGATTAGGTTCTTACTCCCATTTATCCAACACATATTTAGTTGGTGCCTGCTGTGTTCCAAGTCATGGCAGAAATACCAAGATAAATCAGACATTAATGTTTTCTTAAAAGAAATGTCTGGGAGACCCTGGGTGGCTCAGTTGGTAAGGCATTTGCCTTCAGGTCAGGTCATGATCCCGGGGTTCTGGGATCATGACCTGACCTGAAGGCAAATGCTCAGCAGGAAGTCTGCTTCTCCCTTTCCCTCGGCTCCTCTCCGCTGCTTGTGCTCCCGCTCTCTCTTTTTGCTCTCACTTTCAAATAAATAAATAAATAAATAAATGTCTTAAAAAAAAAAAAAGAAATGTCCGTCAGAAAGTGGGGAAAAATCAGGAGAGACTGGTTTTTGCTGGGAACTCAAGAAAAGAGAGTGGAGTTCAGACAGATGCCTGTCACTGACACCTGCTGTGGGTAGTGACTCAGTCTGTCCTAAAGCAATTACCTTAAGCCTGAGGATGTGGTCTGTGTCCAGGGCATTTTGTTCTGTCAGGACTGAAATACCAGCCAAGTGGGTCATGTCATACGCCCTTATATCCGTAGTACTCCTCTCCGCCAGCACCACTGTAACTCCTACCCATGGCAACAATGCGTCCCATCCCTGCAATAGGACCGGTGCCCTTTGACAGTTTCACCTTGCTAAAAATGGGTCCACTCTGTGTCCTTTGTCCTTCGGGGTCTCCAGGTGGCTGTGGCCAGTCCTCAGAGAAATACTCGCCAGAGACACGGGCACCACAGATGTGACACAAGAGACCTCTGAATCCATCAGTCCATTCTGTCTGTGTTTAATGCTGTGGCCCATGGCACAGTGGGTACTTCATCAGGATAATAAGCAATCAGTGGGTTTGACCAGCTCGATCACGGCAAAACCTCAAGAACTAGCTGGGAACCTGCAAAGGTGAAGGCAGCTTCGGTTTGGTGATCACACTGAACTCTCTCTGAATGGCATCAGCTAACGTTATGCCAAGCGCAAGCTGCTCGCCAAAACTTGAAGGCCCTGACTGAGAAAGCCACCGGGTTTTCACAGCTAAACTTGTCAGACAAAAGGATGACTATTTTTAGACATAACATATCACAAATCATGACATTTGTGTCATGTTTTAGGCATGCTAATGGCAAATGGCTAATGCACGTGGCTTTGTGGATGTCTTTCCAAGTTGCTTCCATATCTTTTTTGATACAACAACATCTCACCTGGGTATAACACTGTGGGTTTTGGGTAACACATCATTCTTTTACAAGACGGTATTCTGGAAAGGTCAGCACTGTGGCAACCCACCCACAGCCTCTTCTGTGGGGATCCACCCTGCCCACACTTCCTGCTGAAGGGGCAGGCCCAGACTGCCACGTTAAGGAGCCGGTGCCCCACCTCCTCCGATGACTGGCCTCCACCCAGGTCCCTGGGCCAACTGGACACAATCCATATGCTGGGCAGGGAATTACAGTCTGGCCTCAAAGATGGACTGGACCAATCAGAATCTCTCTTAAGACACTGACCTTGAAGCAAACATAGCCAACAGTTAATAGTAGGACTAGAAGTAGACATGTGGTGTGTTGCCTAATCACAGAAATAAAAAATCCATGAGCTCCTGCCTCTGAACACTCAGGAACCTTTGTGGATCTAGAGTCACCTTTGAGCTCTGGGTTCTTTGAGGTCAAGACTTAATGTGGCCCCTGTTCTTGGATTTCCATGAAAGTTCCTTTATCATTTAAAAATAATGTGACATGGCAATTCTTGGGATTCCTTCACTTATAGTTGCACCATTCCAGTTCCTGCCTCTATCTTTACATGGCCTTCACTGAATGTAACCCTATGCAGCCTCTTCTCATAAGGACATTAGTCATTGAACTTAGAACCCATCTTGATCCAGTATGAGTTCGTCTTAACTTAATTGTCTGCGCAAAGCCTCTGTCCAAATAAGATCACATTCTGAGATTCTGGGAGGACATAAATTTTAGGGACACTATTCAATTTCCTGCACTATTATAATTTCTCTTGATGTTCGTGTGTTCCAGATTTGGCTGGTAGGAAACGGTCAAGCTGAATTTTGTGTCCTTTCGATGTGTCCTTACTATATTTTAGGATTTCCCTACCTTCAGGCATAATAAAATGTTCCGGGATTATTTGTTTCTTTCATTGCCTTAGCCCTGGAATCTACTATTTCTCCAAGTATCCTTGGTTCCTTTTAGTAGAAAACAGTATTTGTAACCTAAGATCTAGTAGTGGATGTGAGGGAACATATGTGAGTACACATGCAGATTCTAGCAGATTCTATCTTCACTTAGCTTAAGCTCAGATCCCTCCACTCATACCTTCTTTAGGGCAGAGGTGCTCTTCATCATGGGGTTGGCCACTTTCCATGTAGCATTCTCATACTATGCAGGGTTCCAACACGCACCACGCTGCCATCCCTTAGCGGAGATGACTTCCTCACTATCCCTGGGCTCCACCTTTCTCTGGGCCACTATAGCTTCTCTCCTTCCTTGACACAATCACTTTGCTTAACTCCACCTGATGGCCATTGGACAGGTATGTTTAAGGAAGGAAGAAGAGAAAGCGGAACTCCCCTTTATTTTTAATAATTTCATTATTTTCTATTTTATTTAAAATGTAAATGAACAATCATTTGCACTTTCTAAATCCTCACAATTTTATCTTTGTTTTCTATTATCTTAAATCCTTCCTTTGGATTGTTTGCTTACTTGTTTTTCAGTTCAATCTGAGGTTGAACAATTAACTCATTAAATCTCAGTCTTTTTTCTTTTTAATATATACATTTTAGACTATTTCTTTCTCACAACACTTTTCCTGATTCAGATCACTTTATCGTAGTTTTTATTTCTAAATATCTATTAATTATTGTTAAGATCTATTCTTTCAACTAAAAAATACAGATTTATTTTTGGGTGGATGGAGGCATTTCTTTTTCCTTACTAACTCTAACTTCTTTGTATTGTGGTCAGAGAACCTGCTCTAAATAATGTTGTTTCTTAGAAATATGCTGAGACTTTTTTTCATGGGATATTATACAATCGGTTTATAAAATATTCTAGATGTAATGGAAAATAATGGATATTTTCCAATTGTTGGGGACAGAGTTCTACATATGCCTATCAGATCAGGCTAATTAATTGCATTTTGCAAGGATACTGTATATATTTCCTCTTTGATTTAATTGTCAATAATTGAAAGAGTTCTATTCACATGATTTACCATGATAAGGATTTGTCAACTTTTCTTATAGTTCTGTCAAATTTTGTTCCATTTTATTATTTACTACTCCCTCTTTATTTATAAATATTTTCTATTTAAAAGTTTATTTTGTGTAGTTGTATTATGGGTTTACCAGAATTTTTTTGCTTCATATTTGTTTTTTATGTCTAATTCCAGACTTTGATTTCAATCTCTCTTGTGCTTTGTTTTTACCTTTTATATATAATAAATAGATTCCTTAAAAGCTGAAAAAATAAATAAGAAAAATAAAATAATAAAATAAAATTTTAAAAAAGTGACAGGTGCCTGAGCGGTTCAGCAGGTTAATAGGCTGACTCTTGATTTTGGCTCAGGTTATGATCTCAGGGTGGGCAAATAGAGTCACACTTAGGGCTCTGCTCTCAGCGAGGAGTTGGCTTCTCTCTCTCTCTCCCTTTCTGTCCCCCGCCCCTCCCTCCCTCAGGCACGGGCTCAGGAGTGCTCTCTCCCCCTCTAAAATAAACAAATCTTTTAAAATAAATAAACAAATAATAATAAAAATAATGTGACATAATACAATATGCTAACACCCTTTGTTTCCAGCTGGCTTGAATGGCTGACTATTCCAAGCACAAAGAAGAGGCCAGACTGAAAACAATGAGAAATTACAACTGGGTTCCAGCTGAATTCCTTCATGGGCCTTCTAGAAGGCTTCTAGAGAGCTCATGAGAAGAAAGACAGACTGGCAATGTCTTAACCACTAGTGGGAAGGCAATAGAAACCAAAAAAAGAAAAAAGGGAACCGAAAACCTTTAAAGGCTACTTGGAAAGTGTGTGCATGTTGAACCCCCCTGTTGAGTATATGGTGACTTAAGAACCAACACCATGAATGGAGAAGACATGGCCTCCCCGACCTCTCCCATGAGCGAGACATAGTATTTGAAAAAACAAACTTAAAATAGATGACGAATGACCAACTGCAGGCGATGAGATATACTAAAGGCACAGGAGTCACAAGTGATGGAAGCCAGTTCACAAGAAAAACAGGATAGGATCTGAGACCTCCTCAAAAGCAGGTGCTCAGTGGAGGGCGTGTCTACGTGGCCCTAGTTTTTGTTTCCACTTGGCTTTGGAAACTAAATGACACTGCTCTCTATTTAAAAATGTAAATGTATTGGTTCACATAGACTATGTCTAAATAAAACACAGTTTCCAAATATCTCCTCAATGGCCAACGATATCTCATGGCTTGGAGTTAAACACAGTTTGGCCACCTTCTAAATATTCCAGTTGATTAAGAAGTTGAAGGATTACCACCCTTGATCCATGGAGATAGCAGTTTAAAAACTAAATGGTAAATAGAAGTTTTCACTACTCAAATTTTTTCTATGCCTGCATTATATTAATTGTATCTTCTTCCCAAGGGGAAGCAGTGTTGATGGAGCTAAATTTTGGACTTTGGAGACAGATGGGCTTGAGTTCAAATCCAGACTCAGTGACTTTCTAGTCATGTGGCCTTGGGCAAATTTCTCCTGCAGTGTCTTTATTTTTCAAAGAAGGATGATGATGATGATAGTACATAAATTACAAGCTATTGTTAAGACTCAGTGAATTAAGGTATATTAAATGCCTAAAGCAGGGGCACCTGGGTGGCTCAGTCAGTTGAGCATCTGCCTTCGGCTCAGGTCATGATCCCAGAGTCTGGAATCGAATCTGGCATCGGGCTTCTTTTTTGGCAGAGCCTGCCACTCCTCCTGCTTGGGCTCTCTCTCTCTCTCTCTCTGATAAATAAATAAATAAATAAATAAATAAATAAATAAAATCTTTAAGAAAAATGTTTAGAACAGTCCCTGGGCCATAGGAAATAATCTACAAATATTTGTATCTATTACTTGTATTACTTTCACTGAATTCACCAAGTAAAACATTGAGTATATGCAAATGTCATGCTAGGTGTGTACTTTGGTAATTTTGTTTAAAACTCACAAGGGGAAGGTAGGAATTATCACCTCAGTTTTATGGTTGCAGACACAAAGCATAGGAAAAAAGTTAACTAGTTTGTGAATGGTTGACTGGTTATTAACTTGGCAGAGTTAGGATTCACTAATTCACTCAATATGTTTTTATATATATATAAATATATATATATATAGCGCTGGCTATATACTCTCCTAGGTGCTAGAGCACAGAAACAAGCAGACAAACATCCTTGCCTTCATAGAACTTACTTCCAACTAGGTGAGACAGTCAAAAAACAGAAGTCAGTAAATTGTATAGTAGATGGGATAGTGGGGTGTGCTGAGTAAACAAAAGCAGGGAAGAGGAGAGGGAGCATATGTGTGTGTGTTGGAGGGGTTGGAGTTCAGAATGTAGTTATAGCTAGAATAGGTATAGGTATAGAATAGAATAGAATTCTATAGAATAGAATAGGTAACTAGGGACAATCTTGCTAAAAAGGGCATGCTTGAGGAAAAGTTTGAGAGAGATAAAAACCATGGGGTATCTAGGGGAAAAGTTCCAGGCAGAAGAAAGAGCATGTGCAAAGGCCCTGAGGCAGGAATGTCCCTGGCATGTTCCAAGAGGAGAAAAAGGGCCAGTGTGGCTGTAGCAAGTAAGGAGAACAATGGGAAATGAGGTCAGGGAGGGCTCAGCTAACACTGGTATTTGTTCAAGAGAACTCTGCTCCATGTTCCTGCTAACTGGGGTTCTGCCTCCACAAAGTCAACACATTTAAGAAGCGACTGATGGAAGAGTCTCTCCTTGGAAAGGCCATCTCACCTCCCATCCTCTCCATCCTGTAGACAGGAAAACCCAGACTTGGCGTTGGCAGTCAGGTAGTTCCTCAGAACCGGAAACCACCTAACCAGCTCCCCCACAGCCCACTGGAAGCAACCATGACGGCGGTGCTCAGAGCCCTTGCAGAGGTGTGTTGTGGTCTCTTTGAGCTCATCACCGCACCTTTCTGGGCAAGAGTTTCAATTCAAGGTCATTTTTGGTTCCTTTTCAGTAGCAGACTCAGAACCAGATCTATTCAAGTGTAGGAACAGTGCAGACACATTAATAGCCAGACCCAGTGGGGGGTTTATTTTCCATTTCCTCCTCCCTCATGTTTATTTGTTTTTTCATCTCCTCTGCGTGGTAAAGGTGCGCTTGCAGGATATTTTCAGCTGAAGCCTGAAAAGGTAGGGTGGAGAATGGAAGGTGTCAGGACAGGTCCTCCCCAGACCCTCTGTCAGGTTCTCTGGAGTTGGGCTGCCCAGGTTCAAATCCCCATTCCCACACTTAGCACTGGGGATGACCATATCTGCTTCTAGTAGGCTTCTAGTGAGAACAGAATGAAATCATTTAATGCTATTGTATATTAAATTGTGTTCCTGGGGTGTCATTGCAATGAGAAGGATGTTTCAGGACTCCTTAGAGGTATCCAAATGGTGTGGTTGTCTCTGAGTTTCCACTTAAAGCATGATTCAGACATTTCCTGTGACCTGTATCCAGTAGTTCCTCTACTGAACATTCTCATTTGCCCTGCTGTGTGGTCCCAGCCCCCCATGCTGATAAGCCTCTTGAGTTCTTAGAAGTAGCCACGGGGCAGTCTCAGCCCTGTCTGTGGTCTAGGGAAGCAATAGCTCCAGTGCCTCCAGTGGGGATGGGATTCCAGTTGCACTGACCACCGCCCCTGGACCAGACGCGGAGCTTCTCTGACCTCGTGAAGGACACTGAGGTACGCTGGCGAATTCTCTGCTAGAAATATGAAACAATAAGCAAGCACCCTTTCTATAGAAGGAAGCCTTTAGTGAAAGAACCTACAGAGGTTATATTTTTCCTCCTTTGGTATAATTTATCTTTTGGGAAAAGAGCCCACAGAATGTTGTTCTGTAGTCGCAGTTTATTAACTCTGTGTTCCTGTAAAGGGGAAAAAATAAATCACCACATGGTTATGTCAGGAAGTCTCCCATGACTCGGGTATAGCCAACAGTCAATGTTGCTATTGGCAGTGGTATAAGTCGGTGAATAAATGACACATTAGTAACAGCTATCACAATTTATAGGAACAGCCAAACCTCTTGCCTTCAGATCATTGTAATTAGAAAAAGTGAGTCCTAGAAATGTTTATGTAGGTCACTGATTTAAACATAATATTTTCTTATTGGCCCCAAGATCCATGTTTGAGATGACTTACCATCGTTCCTGCCAAAGCTTCAGTGGGCAGAACCCCTTCTGATTATGATTTTTTATTTTTGGTGTAGCTCAAGCCCATCATCAAATAGAAAAATGACTTTGACACAAACCCTGAAATGCACTTAGAAGCCATAGAAAGGGTTCCTCACAGACCCAGAAGCCAAGTGCCATGTGGATGTCGACCCCCAGCTCAGCTCCGTTGCAAGTTCAGATTAAGATGTGCCAGGTCTGAAGGAAGCAACACAGGACAAAAGAACCTGATTTAACAATAGAGACCCACCAATCACACTCCTCATTCTAGCCTCAAAGACATGCTCACCAAAACGTGTGTGCAAGAATCTTCATAGCGGCTTTTTTCATAACAGTCCAAATCTGAAGGCAAACCAAAATCTGACAGTAGTAGAATGCATTAATTATAGTACGTACGTTGAACAAAAAGCTACTCAAGAAATTATTGTTATACACAGCAACTTGATAGGACTTCAAAACATACTGAGGAAAAGAAGCAGAAACAAAAACACACACGCTGTACAAGTCCAGGTGCATGAGTTTTCAAAGCAATAAAACTAAGCTACAGAGATGGAAATCAGCGGATCTCTAGTTAACCTGGGCAGCTGGGGCAGGGAGGGCATTAGGGAATCGGAAGGGTACAAAGGAGCCTGCTGGTTTCTTGGATATTCTTGATCCCAAATGGGGTGATGCTTCCATGGAGGAATGCATATGAAAAATTCACCTGTGCATTTAGTATTTGTGAAGTTTACTCTGCATTAAGTTATGCCTCAATTTTAAGAAGAAATATAGAAACAAACAAAAAAATTAAATCTAGGGAGAAACACAATCTCCGTTTTCTGAGTGGCTTTTCTAAGGCTCTGGGATTACAAACCTAAGAACTATGACTCTTCTGTGCGGAGAGTAAATGTGAATCCCCCCCCCCCCGTTTCCACACTAGCCCAAGGGGGTCCCCACGGCGGCGTTCTGCATTTCCTGTCATAACTGAAAGGGAAACTTTCACAATGTCCGGAGCCCTGATGTCCTGCCAGTGAAGGAGGAGGATGTCCTCAAATTTCCTGCAGTAAGAACCCACCCGGGAGGCACTAACCTCAGCTTCCCCATGGACCAGTGCATCTGTGAAAGGAAAAGTAGTGCTATGCATATCGTACATGTGAGGAGAGCCTGGGAGAAGCTTCTGCCAGCAGCTCGTGCCATCATTGCCATTGAGAACCCGGGTGCCGGGAGCATCTTCTCCTCTAGGAGTATGGGCCAGCGAGCTGGGCTGACCTTTGCCACTCCTACTGTGGGCCGATTCACCTCTGGAAACTTCGCCAGCCGGATCCAGGCAGCCCCCCGCCCTGGTGTCTTCTGGGGGTGACTGATCCCAGGGCTGGGCACCCATGGGGTTCCCCCATGATCTCTACTTCGACAGAAAGCCTGAAGACTGAAGGTGATGAGTGGGCCCCTGCTGGAAAGGCTGTGACCCAGGAGGAACATCAAGGTGAATAGATTGCTCCGGTCCCTGAGTTCACTGCTAGCCAGCTTGAAGTCGCGGACCAGCCCACCTGGGCCCTGGTGCTCTCACAGCGACTTAGCGGTTCCCTACTGAAGACCAGAGTGCTGGGCCCGCCGGCTCCCATCACCTGGGCCACTGAATGTGGAGAAGCAGCCTTTGGGCGGTCTTCAGCTGCTCTCCCACAAAGGCAAGCCAAATGGAAATAAGGTCAGAAAAAAATAAACATTCCTAAAAGTTGAAAAAAAAATGTGAGTTCCATGCAGTTAGATTTATTCCAGGATTACGACGTGGAATAGTTATTCCTCATTAACCAGCATTATGGAAAGCTGTGTGACAGGCAGTGGGCTAGCTGCTGGCAAGACCCTGGGGAACGTGAGCATTAGATCCCCACTGGAGAAGATGGGGCCACAGGGCAGAAAGCAACTAGACACATAATTCTCTGATTCTGAAATGGGACACAGGCTCCGAGAAGGAAGCATGGGAGAGATCTATGAGAAAGAAGAAGAGGCAGGCCTAGGAGGAGTGTCTCCCTGAGAAAATCCCATATGAACAGAGATATGAAGGCTGGGCGGGAGTCAGCCCGGAGAACGAGGGAGAGAGGCAGGGAGGGAGGAAGAAAGGGGCAGGGGAAAGGAGAGGAAAGACAAGCATAGGTGAGGCCTTGAGTTCCCTGATTTAGGATTCTGGGAGAATTCTAGTGTGCCTGAACTGCAGTGGGTGAGGTGGGGAGAAGAGGGAAATGAAGCTGAGGGAGGAGGGGTAGACTGGGGCCAGAGGGCTCTGATCAAATGCCAAGTATACTACGAAGAGCTGACATGTTCTAAGTGAGATCTAACTTACATTTTCAAAAGTTTCCAAAGATTCCAAGAAGAGAATAAACCAGTAAGGAATAAGAATAGGAACACCCTCGGGGCTCAGTGGGTTAAGCGTCTGACTCTCGATTTCGGCTCAGGTCATGATCTCAGGGTCATGAGATGGAGCCCTGAGTGGGGCTCTGCGCTCAGCGGGGAGTCGGCTTGAGATTCTCTCTCTCTCTGCCTGTCCCTCCCCCCCCACTCTCTCTCTCTCTCTCTCTTTCCCTCTGATCTCTGTCTCTGTCTCTCTTTTTCCCCCTCCTACCCCATCAAACCCATGTACACACATTCATAGCAAACCCTCACGCACTCACCTGCTAGACCCCAGCTGCGATGAGAGTATGGGAATAATGGTGCACACCCAGGGCCCCACTACAAATTCGAATATATCTCTCAGTTCAAGGAAAGGAAATCAGGCGTAAATGCTTCATTTAGTCAGCATTGACGGTGTGCCAGGCATTGTGCCGGGTACTTCCACCTTTGTTAGCTTGGGTACTTGGATGGACTTGCATGTTTTTGTCCCCCAAATTCATATGTTGAAATCCAAACCCCCATCGGGATGGTGTCAGGAGGTGGGGGCTTTGGGAGGACATTAGGCGATGTGAATGGAGCCCTCATGAATGGGTTTAGTGCTTTTCTAAAAGGACCCCTGGAGACATTCCTTGCTGCTACCACCATGTGAGGGCATATTGGATGATGGACAGCCACAAATCTGGAAGCAGGTCCTCACCTGACACAGAGCCAGCCAGGAACTTGATCTTGGACTTCCCAGCCTCTAGAATATGAGAATAAATTTCTGTTGTTTATAAACCAGTCAATACTATTTTCATTATAACAGACTAAAACATTTATCACATTAGATATTATTCTCATTTAAATAGGTGAGGAAACTACAGCTTGAAGAGATTAATAATTATTTTTCTTGATGTCTCACAGTTCTTTTAAAGGGAAGAGATAGATTTTGAATTCAGAACTATATGATGATCCCTTTATGAAAGGTGTATATCATGTTTATAACAAACATCAGGAGGCATCATCCAAAAGAAAGACTCTCTAATGGTGAAATTTCAGACTTTAAAACATCTGGATGAAGGCAAGTACCTTTGAGCACTTGCTCTAGGTAACACCTTACTCTACTCTGACAGTGACTAATGGCAGGCACAGCTCCATGCACAGCAACTGGCAGCCAGTGACATCTGAGAGCCACCAGAAAGAGGTGGGGGTGACTGCACAACTCTACAAGCAGTGACAGCAGAACCGAGTTCAGTTCAGATTGGCTCAGGCAGGTTCAGCCTTGAGTCACTCTGTGGCCTCTTATGCTGGGTTTCACTACGAGTCACATCTGATCTAGCTCCAGAAACAACAACTTGGTCTTGTGGGGAGACGAGGAAGGGCATGAAAGGCTCACCAATCCTAGGTTTCTTCCTGCTGTGATGGTGACTTTGCCTAATCACTGGGAACAAAATTTCTTTGGGGCAGCCACCTGACCCAAGACACTGTGCCCTGGGGACCCAGGGAAGAAGGATGTATCAGCTAGACTGTGATCAGAGAAGCAGAGCTGCTCTGAGTGACAAGGGATTTGTCATAAAGGTTAGACCTTGCCCAACTATGGAAGGTGGTGGTTTCGGCAGCAGCTCGCCGCCTCTGCACTTGGTGGGGGGCCTCAGCTCACTGTAGGTCAGTGGCTCTGGGAATCAGGATGGAGCATGGGACTTAAAGTGGGGCAAGCAACCCCAGCTGGAGGCCCGGAAGCACCAGAAGCAATGAGCCTCGACCAGGGCTGCAGCGACTTGACCAGCACAGGGCACCTACCAGAGCCCCTTCTCTATGGAACTGCACACAGGGCAGGCCAGCAGCTCCGAGACACTGTACAAGAGCCTGGGTGGCAGCTGGAGGAAGTGCAGGCTCAAGTGTGGCTGCACGCCCACAGGATGGGGGAGCAAGAGGGGGGGCGTCTGGAGCTCTCCACCAGGCTGCAGAGCTGCTGCTGCTTCCCCTCTGCCTTCCCAACAGCCAACAAATGCCCCTTGTGGCCAGCCCTGGCTTGCAAGGGCACAGGGAAGAGGATTCCAGGCAACACTGATAGCTAAACTGACACCAAGCCAAGGCATACCAAGAGGAGAGCTCTAAAGACAAGTAACTAGATAAACTAAAGGTTTTCTCATATCAGTGAGATGGAAAGAGAATTCCTATTCAAAGCTGTGGTGCAACCTGGCCAGGGCTTTCTACAAGAAACCATCCAGGCATGGAGTGGGTTAAGAACTGGGAAGCCATTGACAAACTCTGATGTGCAAGGCACTGTCCTCGGCATCACTGGAGGGGGAGGGTAGAGAGCTTTACAAGAGTACCTGCCCTCAGTAGGGAGGAGAGAAGTAGATATGGTCTACATGGGATAGCCCCGAGTGCTGCAGAAGACTTCCAGACTCTGCCAGGGGTTTGCTTGGTAGACGAGGCTTTAGCATCCTCAGGCTGGGTGTGTACTCAGACTTCCCCCTAACTAGATGTATGGTTTGAAGTCATTTACTTCATTACTCTGAGCCTCCATTCCCTGATAATGTAGACAAAGTAATAGTACTTATTTCACAAGTTGATTATAAGAGTAAAAAGAAAACATGTATGTGAAGTACTGGCACATAGAAGATACCCAGTAAATGGCAGGCATTTTTTTAAAAAATATTTTATTTATTTGACAGAGAGAGAGAGAATACAAGCAGGCAGAGAAGCAGGCAGAGGGAGAGGGGGAAGCAGGCTCCCCAGGGAGCAGGGAGCCCAACGCGGGGCTCGATCCCAGGACCCTGGGATCACGACTTGAGGCAAAGGCAGAGGTTTAACCCACTGAGCCACCCAGGCACCCAGTAGGCATTTTAAATTGTATTGTCATCATCATCCTCAACATCACCATTGTTTGTTTTTGGACCCAGCACCCAACTGAGTAATCATGTGGCTTCAGTACCACAGACCCACGAATATGCAAAATACATATGAGTGCCCCACCCCTTAAAGAATCAGCAGTAAAAAAAAAAAGGAATCAGCAGTTTGAGGGGCACCTGGGTGACTCAGTCAGTTAAGCCTCCAACTCTTGGTTTTGGCTCAGGTCACGATCTCATGGGTCCTGAGATCAAGCTCTGCGTGGGGCTCTGTTCTCAGCAGGGAATCGGCTGGAAGATTCTCTCCCTGGGCCCCTCCCCCTACTCATCCTCTCTTCCTCAAATGAATAGTCTCAAAAAAAAAATCAGAAGTTTGAATAAGCCAATGTATTTCACGTTATCTATTTGTTCATTCAATAAATGATATGGGCCTACCACCATGTAGGACATGTGGCCAAAACATTTTAGAAGCCTCAAATGACCAGTGTAACAACATTCTTAGGAGTTGAAGTTCAGTTCAGCAAAGATGTTCTAGGACTTCCCACAGGACTCCAAAGGAAGGGATTATCACTGTGGCTGGTAGGGGCCAACGTTCAGAGAACAAGTAGCACATTGGAGTTCAGCCCTGAAGAAGGGCATGTGTTCACTCAGCGAAGCAGGATGGGGGCACTCTGGGAGCAGGTAGGAGGTGAGAACTGGGCTGGGGCTGGAAAGCCCTTGGTGTGGTCCAAAGGGAGTGACAGAGCAGGGCAGGTTTTTCGGAGACTAAAAAAGCCAAGAAGCAGATGGTACATTGCTTTGAATGTCAAGATCAGGAGTCTCAGAAGGTGCACAAGGGGCACAATGAAAGCCAAGTTTCAATAATGGCAAAAATCTCTGGGTTGTCTTGAGTTGGGGATACACTCTAAAAAGAAAAGCCAATTGGAAATCCTGACACAGAAATGCAGGCAGCACAGAAAGTTCTCTGCAAGATGATAACAGTGCAAATAGGAATGCAAGAAATATATTGAAGGAGAGAAGCAATGGCTCATGGTGCCTGCTTGCACACCAGAGCAGAGATGCTAAGTAGGAGCAAGATTGCAAGCCTGGGCAGCATGAAGAGACACAGGGAGGCTGGGGGTAGGGAGTAGAAGACAGAAAAAATGCTGTGTCCCATGAGGAGATCTGGTTGGTCCCACCAAATACCAGGGTAACCTGCCTGAGAGACCTAGCTGGTTGAGAGCAGAAGTGCTGGTTGTGAGAGGAGGCCTGGATGAACTTGAGGAATGCCCAAACACAGTGGAGTTAGTGTCCACAAGGTGGTCATGATGGCCACAGTCAGTGTCCCTTGGGAATCCGATGGTACAAAGGGCTAAAGAGTGATTATGAAGGGACTGTTTATAGGGATTGTGAATGATCAACCATCCTCCTTGCCCTGAAGAGGAGAAGAGGGAATGATGCTCCTTGGAGCCCAGTGAGGGCCAAGGGCTAGAGAAGGCTGTCCAGTCAGAACAGTGGCTGTGGGAGAACGCAGCTACTGCCCGCACCTCCAGTGGTCAAGGGGAGAGCAAGAGCGACACATACTCCAGCTTTTCTCTCCCCACACCTTCCCATTTCTCAAGAACAGTTCTCACTGGCCAAACCCAAGCAGAAGCCACAAGATAAGGAAGTGCAGGCAAAAAAGGGTGAACAGACCTTGGGAAGAACATGGAGAATAACCAGAACACTGACCCAGTAGGATTCCTTAGTTCAACGTCATCCTCAGAGAAAAAGTAGAAATGATTCATTTTTATCACCAGGGATACATTCTTGTGTAACATTTTATGCTTCATAGAACATCTTCACATAGATTCTCCCTTCTCATCCACGCAGCACCCCTGTATACCTCTTGTGAAGTAGACAAGACCATGCTATTCGGGTCAGTTTAACCCTGAAGCCCAGAAATGTTAAATGATTTATCCAAAGTTAGTCACACAGTGAGTGAATAATGAAATTTGTATTAGAAATAAGGTTCTCTGACTCCTAATCCAGTCCTCCTCCTCAGGTGTGAAATTCATTTCCCTGGGAAGACACCATTGTTGTGAACGACGTGATGAAATTGCTGTCCTCTATGTGGTATGCCTCCTGGCTCTGGGCGGCTGGGGGTTTGGGGCCTTCCTGGGTTGTTTTCAGTAAGCAAATATTCCTGACACTTCAATTATCCCAATCCAAACAATGAACACACTGTGTAAGAAACTTCATAAATTTCATTCAGTTGGATGCAATGAGAAAGCTTTGTGTGTATTCCCTCCAAAAAAAAAAAATTACCCAACAAAACAGAGATTGTTGTAATGGAAACATCTAGGCTAGGGGGAAAAAAAAAAAAAAAAGCTCTGTGTTTTAGGAACCTGGCTCTGATTCTTTCATCTTCATCACTGTGTCTCGGCAGAGAAAGAGTCTTCTGTCAGGAACCCAGGCCTTCCCTTCTACAAATCAAAGCAAGGCCTTCCTACATATGGACAATGGTGAATTGTGTTTGGTTAAGGTATTTTTTAAAACCTTCCTATGTTGGGTGTCTTGTCATTTCCATATATATCTTCCCAAGCCCCTCCTTCTATACAAGTGTTATGAGTTGAATTGTGTCCCCCAATAAAAATACGTTGAATCTCTAAATATGTTGAATCAGAATGCGACCTTATTTGGAAATCAGGTCCATGTAGAGGTAATCTAGTTAAAATGAGATCATTAGGATCAGCCCTATTCCAATATGACAGGTATCCTTTAAAAAGGGCAAATGTGGACACAGAGACAAACACCCAGAGAGAGAAAGTGATCTGAAGAGACGGGGAGAAGATGGCCATCCAAGACAAGGAATGCCTGAGGCCATCAGAAGCTAGGAGACAGGTCAGGACTAGGTCTTTCCCTGGTTATTCTACGATGTATACACACTTACACCCAAGATGTAGCCAGAAAATGGTAGTTATCTCCTTGGCAAAACTCAAGGTCTTATCAAAACACATCCAAAGAGAGTGTTAGGAAACTTTATATAAATTAAATCTCACTCGTCTTTTCTGTCCTTCAGGAAGAATTCTAGTGGCTGATGTGTTGTTAGCTGAATTCATTAGGACACTTTGGGTTACAAGTAATAGAAAATCTATACCAAAGTGGTTCAGACAATAAAGATGACTTCTTGGCTCCCACACCTGCTTGACTTTAGACATGGTTTGATCAAGGCTCTAGACAAATTTCTCTGTGACTCTTTTAATCTTGCCTCTTCAGTGTGTAGCTGGCTTCCCTCATGGTAGCAAAGTGATTGCTGTGTGCCTCTCGGAAGCCCACAGTTCCCAGGAGAAGAATGCTTCTATATTTCAGAATCCCCAGCAAAAATCCTAGATGTGGTGCTGATGACACCATCCCTAGTCAATTCTGAGGGAAAGCCAACTGCTGATGGGCTTGTACCTGACAGGTGTGGTCCAATCGCTATGGCCGGAAGTCTGGGACTCCCTGCTGGCTTAGATGATTCAGGGCCTACTTCTGGAGCTGGAGGGGAGTGACCAGACAACTGGACCGCTATTGGATAGGAGAGGACCAAAACAGATGAGGAATCAGCACAACACGCCATCCAGGACTAAACCTAACCTTTGCACCTTACCCTTAACATATCAGCCTTACATAAAACCTCGCCGAATCAGCACTGTGAGGATCTGATTTTAGGAAACATGAGCTCGGGCTATGACCATCTGCTAGACTATGAAATCCAGAATATGAAGGTTTCTTTTCATATCTTAGGAGGGGTTGTGAGTAGAGGAGGTGAGACTGTATTTATTTTATTTATCAAGCACTGTTCCAGTTTCTATGGCGACATAAGAAGTTATCTTAAAACGTAGTATCTTAAAATAACAGAGATCATTTATTATGCCCCACTGTTTCTGTGCATCGGGAATGCGGGCCCTGGGTCGGTGGGCATATCTGGCTCATGGCCTGCCCTGGGCTTGCCGTTATTAGATGGCGGGGCCTGAGTTCTCACAGAGGCTGCTCTGCTCACCCTTCTGGCACCAGCTCCAGGATACCTCCAACAGCTGAGGCTCCTTGGCCATCCCTCTATTTCCCTGTAGTCTCTTCATGTGACCCCTCCAGTGTGGCAGTCTAGGGCAGGGATCCAAAGGTGCATGCGTGCACGTGCGGTGCGTGTGCATGCACGCGCGCGTGTGTGTGTGTGTGTGTATACATATACACATAGAGAGAAAGAGACAGAAAGATAGGCAGACCCATGTGACCCAGGCACAGAAGCCAGCAGCTTCCCTTCTGCAGCCCTGGGTTCATCAAAGCAGTCACAGTGTCCCACTGGGTCAGAAGGAGGAGAAACAGAATCTACCCCTTTTTAGGGAAAATTTCATTTATTTATTTGAGAGAGAGAGAGAGAGCATGTGAGCAGGGGGGGAGAGGCAGAGGAAGAGGGAGAGGCAGGTTCCCTGCTGAGCAGGGAGCCCAACTCAGGGCTCGATCCCAGGACCCCAGAATCATGACTTGAGCCAAAGGCAGACACTTAACCAGCTGAGCCACGCAGGCGCCCCATGGGAATGGCAAGATTCTTGAAGAGCACATGGGATCAACAAACCACCGTGTCTATGTATGGACAATATAATCTGCCACACTCAGAGCATTTGTATACCCTACAGTGTTCTAAGTGCATTACAAATACCAACTCATTTAATGAGCTGGTTGTAGACTTCCTTTTGCAGAAAGCAGATGGTGTGTCCCTATGTGCTTGGTCCCCACTGCTTCAGCACCTAGTAGCTCAACTGCCAAATGCCCAGGCTTGGCCGGAGAACTTCTGCCTGCTGTGTTCTGGCATGCCAAATATTTTGGGAAAGAAATATCCTCTAGGATTAGCCATCAACTAGTAACAGACAGGAGCTGATGTATACATACCCTGGCTCCCTTGCCCCTTGGGGGCAGGGCAGGGATTTCATTCTGAGGCATGTGTTCTAGCCTGACCCTCCCAAGATCCCCAGGGGGATTAAGCTCCAGTGGCCCACAGTGGTGACCTGTGTGATAACACAATTTGATCGGCTGCCTTCCTTTTCCTGTCGTCTTCCCACCACCACTGGTGTTTCCCATATAAACTAGGTGGATTTGAAACTTTGCTGGGGTGGGGGGGAACCCAAACTGAGACTTTCACCTGGCCCACGATCCCTCGGCTAGGACTTCAATTCCAGATTACAGCTTCAGGTAGCTTTGAGAAGCCTTTTCTTAGTACCTTAAACTCTGTGACATTAGAGAAAAGGAAGTGCTGAAGAAAATAAAAAGCCCCGGGAGAGGAGATGGAAAACATCCATTGCAGACCCAGGATGCTCAGGGGTTACATCCACCAAAGGAACTTCTACTGTGAGCCGCCATTGCACCACGAAATGCTAGAGAACCTCAGCTCTCTGACTCTGTGACGGGAATAAAAGCTCCAGGCCAAGCTCTCCCTCAAGGCCGTGGTGAGATGTGAGGCTTTCAGACTTTCAGGAGAATGCCCTCCTCCGGTGTAAGACTCATCTCGGTAGCCCTGGGCCTTCAGCACCATTACAGGTGGGCTAGGTTGATTGTGTCAGCCAGGTCCGGCGGCCATGACCAAACGCCACAGACTGTGTGGCTCACACGACAAAAACTATTTTCTCACAGTTCTGGAGACTCAGTCCAAGATCAAAGAAGCAGTCCATCCAGTTTCTGGTGAGGGAACTCTTTCTTGCTAACAAGCAGCCATCGTCTTGCTCTGCCCTCACATGGGGGAGAGAGGGTGGGGATGAAACAGAGAGAGAGAGAGAGAGAGAGAACACACAAGAGCGCTGGCTCTCTGGTGTCTCTTCTTTTAAGGACACTAATCTATCAGACTAGCCCTACCCCCACCCCTGATGTCGTTTAACCTTAGCTACTTCCTTATAGGCTCTGTCTCCAAATACAGTCCCATTAGGGCTTGAATATAATTTTGCAGGGACTCAATTCAGTTCATAGCAGTGAGATCCTGGTAGATTTCTGCAGGTGCGCCCATCTCTTAAAGCATTTTGTGTTTGGTTTAATTCACAATTGTAACTATCACTGGTGAAAAGTTAAGGTGGAAGGGCTTTTGACTACAAAAGATGGTTTAAAAATGTAAAGGGCATACATATTGTGCGATTGGATGGCCCAGTACCCCATCTTAGAGAAATGCTTTCAACTACCTCCCAGAGCGATCCGTGCTGCTCTGTTGGGGGCACGGGCAGGGGAAGTAAGGGTTGGCAATCTATTAATCTGTTAAAGGGCCTTCATTAAAATATGCCCCACTTTCCCCCAGAACCCAGTTATTTTCATAGGAACATGCCGTCTCACTTACTCTCTGGCCTTCTGAGTGATACCTGTGTGATAAAAAATAAATAAATTAGAAGCATGCTGCTTTGGCCAAAGAGCTGGATTTCATAGCTGCTAATCGGACCAGCACAGTGTTGGACTTTAAGCCCAAAACTGATTGGTGAATCTCATCATTGTCCCTTTTCTTTCTCGTCATAGACGAGACTTTTTTTTAATAAATGACATTTATTTTATAAATGACGGAGCACTTTTTAGGTGTGAGGCATTGTGTCATATGTTTTCATGGGGTTGTGTCTTCAGCAGCTAACAGAAATGAGAAGAGGTGAAAAGGCAATAGGACAGGCCTTGGTCATGGACCCATGGACGCGCTGTCCGTACTCACCTGACTGCACCTGTGAGACACACTTTACCATATTCTGGCAGCTTTTCACTCAGGTGTCTGTACTGCTCTTGTCTCTTCCTGAGGTTATCTCTGGTCCCACTGAGGGCAACCCTCAGTCAATGTCCAGCCTCCCTCACTCTGATGGAGGATTCTGAAGTAGATCACACAGTTTCCCAGAGAGTCCTTAGAATGCTTGCACACCAGTGATATCCCACATTTGGACAGTTTATTGACCTCTCTCCCTTCTTTGCCTCATCTTCCACACTTTGTCATTTGTGGGTTCTAGGATTCCTTTCTCAAATTCACTGCCTGAACCCGAGCCTTTGTCTTGGCATCTTCTGGGGAACTCAAACAGAGACTGTCATTTACTGTGGTCAGCAAGTACCCAGCACACGTGCCACTCTCTCCATTCCAGTGGTCTTGACAGACATGCCTGTGGACCATGGCTTCTTCCCACTGAATCTGGAAAATGCCTTAGAATTCTCTGAGCAACCACTGGGAGCTGACCAGTATTGGCATGTGGGATGAAATCCACTTCCCATCCCAGCCATAAAGAATAAATATTAAAAGAGCAGTAGTCAGGAAACGCTTTAAAAGTTTAGGAGCAAGAGAGTTAGACTATGGTGGGATAGAGAGAAGAGAAAGTAGACACAGTGGTAGGACCTGTACTGAACCTTGAAAGATCACCATGATCCTGACAGAGCTTCCTGGGTGGTGAATAACAAACAGCGTAGATAGGGAGCTGTGCCCAGTATGTTCAGAAAGCAGAGGATCTAGGCAATAGAGGAGTTTATATTGGCTCTGCCAGATGGATTATGTTGAAGATCTTAAGAATTTTTTCCTGTAAAACACATGTAGGTTTTAGTTTCTTGATCTCCTTAATTCTGGTGATTTTGATCTTTACCCAACTTGATCCATTCATCGCCCGTATCAAACTTTGAAACTGCTCCCTCTCAGGGCACCTGGGTGGCTTAGTCAGTTAAGCATCTGCCTTCGGCCCAGATCATGATCCCAGGGTCCTGGGATTGAGCTCTGCATCTAGCTCCCTGCTCAGCAGGAAGCCTGCTTCTCCCTCTCCCACTCCCCCTGCTTATGTCCCATCTCTCATTGTGTCTCTCTCTGTCAAATAAATAAATAAGATCTTTAAAAAAAAGAAAGAAAGAAAGAAAGAAAGGAAGGAAGGAAGAAAGAAAGAAAGAAAAGAAAAGAAACTGCCTCCTCTACAGTCTTGAACTCTGAATGTTGTCTTTCTTCTTTTCCTCATGACTCTTGCCCTCAAAGTTCTTACCTCCTCTTATCAACCCCCATAACGATGGGTATAAATTATGAAGATGGTTAGAAACTTCTGTTTATCCTTCACTTCAGTTATCCGATGGATATTTCCAACTAGTTGTCCTAACAGCCACATGAAGTCCACATGCCCAAAGTCAAACTCATCTTTGCCCACAAAATAGGCGGCTTGCTGCTTCCCCAGTTTTCTGAAGGGTGCTACCATTTCCTCTATCGACCATGCTCTCAAAACCCAGGAGGAAAGAAAGCGAATCTAAATAGAATGCCAGGTACCACACTACTTATACTCATCATCACCCCCTAGTCTCATTTAATCCTCACCAGAGACAAGGAGGTAGACAATACTGTCTCCATCTTTAAGTGAGAAAACAGAGGCTGAGAGGAGTTAAAAATTTGGCTGAGATTGGAAAGTAGAGCTAAAAGTGGCTCTAAAAAATAGGGCTAGGATTCAAACTCAGGTCTGTTTGATTCTAAAGTTTGTGTTCTCGTCATTCACCAAGAACTTTTCTTTTCCCCTGAAATAACTCTTTACTTTGTTTATCCCTTCCATTTCCCAGCTACCACCCCCATCTAATGTCACACCCCATGGGGGAGTCTCTAACAGGTCTCCCTGCTCATAACAGCCAAGGTCAGCAGGTGCACACAACCTAGCAGTAGGTGTGTGCTATGACTGATGTTCAACCTGCCCAAAGCATGGTCTCTGGCCTCAGAAGAATTTACAACTCAGCAGAGACTATAGGAGAGAAATGGTGGGAGGACTGTGAGAGGAAAGAGTAGGAGGTGGAGAGAGGGGAGAAGGGAATTGGGTGTGGGCTATGGAGAGAATCTTCCAGTGTCATGGTTTGCTATGGAAACCTTTAATCTGTTCCATCTCCAGTGTATTTCTATTTCTAAACCCTCCCTGTTATCCACACAGGTACAAGATGGGCAACGACTGTAAAATGGGCCCTTCTTCCCCTAACACCATCCTAAATGCAATATCAAGCAGCCTAAGGAAGCCCTTCTAGAGGGTGTTTGTGAACAATGGTTGGATTTCTTTTTAATATCACTACCTAACAGGGGCGCCTGGGTAGCTCAGTGGAGTATCACTAGCTAACATTGTCAAGCTCATACTAATGGACTAGACTCTGTGCTAAGCACTTTCTAAGCATTATATTATTCAATCCATAAAACAACCACCTTCTGCAAAAAGGTAGGTTAGGCTCACAGAAATGTACCTGGGGTCCCAAGGTTGAGACTGCCAGCTCCAGGTCCCTGTGTACTTCACCACTATATTAAAGTGCCAACCTAGCACATCCTTCAAGAAAAAAAAAAAGGTTTTTGTCACAAAAGTAACAGTCATACTGCGTGTATGTGTGTATGTGGTCATTACAAAGTATAGATAAACAAAAGAAAATGAAAAATCCTATTACCTCACCATCCTGAAATAACTACTGTTAACATGTTGGTAAATGTACCCCTGGACTTCTCTATGGCTATACACACTTTCTCCTTTAATGAAAACAGAATTATACAGTGCAGATAGTTTTATAACTTTGGTTCATAAAACAGTGTATCACGCATTTCTTTCCTTATCATTAAAATAGTCTTCCATGCTATGGGAGGTTGTATAGAGCTGCTATATTTCTTTGAATGGATGTACCACAACTTATTTAACCAGTCTTTATTGTTAGGCATTTAGAATTTGGGTTTGATTTGGTTTGTTAGCATTGCACTCTTGTAAGTAATTCTGTGATGGACACCCGTATGGTTAAAGCCTTCTGGAAAGGTTCCTCAGAGCTTCCTCCAAATCCCTTGACACTGTGCAGCTGGAGCAAACAGGGCTTTGGCACACGGCACCTCATCTGCTTGGAGCACTCCTCCTCACTCTCCGTTTTCAGCTTCTCAAGTCTCCACCCAAATGCAGTTTCTTCAGGAAACCTTCCAGGATCAGATCCCTTGGTTGTGCTCACGGACACTAGCAACTCCTTTGCTGCACTTACCACATTTGTAATCCATAAAATGGTCATGTAAATTTGTCTAATGGCGATCTTCCCTATTAGATTATTAGTTTCGTGAGGGCAACCTCTATGACTCCCTTTTCCACTATGCTATCCCCAGAGCAGAGCAAGGGCAAGCAGTGGGTACTTAGTGTCCTTGAAAAAATAAATGAATGAATCTTGTGGACATCCTTAACTATTTTCCTGAATAAAACTAAAGCATGGCTCAAAAAACCAGCACATTTTTATGATTTTTCATACCTTGTTCAATTGTCCTCCAGAAAAGTAGTGACTCCTATCCCATCATTAGTGTGTACATAGAATGCAGATCTCCCTGCACTCTATGTACACACCATGTACATATGTACATGCAAAATGACTGCCAAATTACATCAACAGTATTGGAATTGACCCCCAAGTCAAGTCATGTATAGACGGTATGTTCAGTTACTATTTTAGAACATGCACTCAATCCACAGCACAGATCTTTCTGCTTGTGTATTTATTATGATTGTATGATATCAGTTCTATCTCAGATCCTAGGTTACCTGATTTTTACAAGGATAACTAACATTTGCTGCATCAGTGCACCATGCCCATGCTTTTCCTGCATTGTCTTATTTAATCTACGCACGGCCTTAATGAGATAAATATCATGATGACTCTCAATCACAGTTGAGTAACAGACATAGAAAGGTTAGGTGACTTGCCTGACGTCACACAACTCACCAGTTATGGTGTCAATATTTGAATGCACACAGTCTTGATTCTAGAAGCTATGTTCTCAGAGAAGCATTATACAGCTTCCAGTTTCAACAAATGGCCCCTACATTTTCAGATTCCACTTCCAAGCTGCCTTGAGTTAAAAAAATCTTGGATCCAACATTATTTCAAAATTGTCCTTCTAGAGATAATTTAAGGACCTACTATCTGCCATACATCTTACATCAATTCATTTTCAGTATTTTTATTTCGGCGTTACGATTATTACCATTTTACGGATGACAGACTGAGGCTCACAAAAGTTATGTAACTTGCCCGTACAGCTAGGAAGCAGTAGAACCAAAATCCCCATTTCCAGCCTGTAACTCTTTGCTGGCTTCCCTGACTGACTCCCATCTATTACAAGTTGCTTCTTCATTAACTACTTTTTTTTTTTTTAGCCAAGATTTTTATGAAATCAAATCCTCTGCTAGAAAAAAGCACTTGAATAAAAGAGAGAAGATTCTGGTTCCAGTGTTGCTGCTAACTCTGTGATCTCAGGCATAGAGGAATCATGAGCTCTACAGGCCCTTCTGCTTTTGGGGGCCCTGGGTGGCTCTGTCAGTTAAGCAACGGACTCTTGATTCCACTCAGGTCACGATCTCAGGGTTGTGAGACGGAGTCCCACGTCAGGCTCCACGCTCAGTGAGTTCTCTGCTTAAGATTCTCTCTCCATCTTCCCCTCACCCCCACTCACACATACTCTCCCACTCTCTCTCTCTGTAACATAAATAAAACGAACAAATAAATTTTAAAAGGCCCCTCCACTTCTAAACTTGCCACCCCATGCACTGGGCAATGGGAAGAACATCAACTCCGACCCCAGAAAGATCGGTTTTCAAAACGTGGCTTGCCGCTTCCCCAGCTGATGGATCTTGGTCATGACGGTTAAATGTTTTGAATTTAATTTTCTTCGTCATTGAAATGGAGACAATAGGTTCCTAGCTGTATAATTACGAGAGTTAGAGCTAGCACATGGGGATGATTGCTGGCACGTGGCCGGCATCTGTGAGGAGAGGGGTGCTGGCGCCAGTGTGGGCTATGTTGGTGGCTGGCATGTGGCTTCCCTCCGTGGCCTGTGTCCGTCTCTGTCTCACCGTAGGACTCTCCACCCACCTTCGTCTCTGCTCAAGCTAACAAACACTCATTCCTTTGAACTCTCCTGTGACTACGAGACAAACTTTTCAGTCTCTCTTCAGGTGACCTTCACTTTTGCGGAAAATCTGAAACTGTACAGTCAGAGTTGCGTAACTATGAGGCTGACCTATAAAGGAAGCTGCTCTTCTCTTCCTCCTGCAATTTTTTTTTTTCAGCAACTTGAGGCATTCCCCTTGTGGGCGTGTGATCTCCCCAAAGGCAGCAATAGCTCAAGCAGCCACAACCACAGCCCTCAGCCGCTGCAAGTGAGCATGCAGAGCACCTGGCCTCCTGCAGATCCTAAGCTCTGAGAGGTTCCATCTGGTGGCTGCCCGAGAAAAGGCTGGCCTAGCTTAAAGGCCCCTAGACTGGCCCAGAGCAGTGAGTGCGCAAGCCAGATGTCCTTCCCCGGTGCAAAGCTGCCTCTGGGAGAACATCAGTCAAATGCCAATGATGCAGGACCCCAGACACCAGAAGAACCAATACACTCAGATGACCCTCTACCCACTCTAAACGCACCCTTGGCTACGGTCCAGGCAGGAAGATGAAGTGCATGACCGTGCACCATGTCTGTGCAGGGTCATGTTGCAGAAATTTCTTAATCTCAGAAATAGGACAAGAGCTATAGAAACGGGCTGTCTTCTCTCCGGTGGTCCTTAGCCCTGGTCATGCTTCGATATCACTGCGAGAGAAAAATGGCAAAAGATGTGGCCAAATATCACGACAGCGAATCCTTCCATCAAGCTCACTATGTGCCAGACACTTGATAATCTCTAAAACCCTGAAGGGTAGATAGCATCATTATCTTCACTTCACACACGAGCAATGGGGGATGAGGAACAAGGGATTAAATAAGTTGCTTGCTGTCCCGCAGCCAGCAAGAGGCAAAGACAGAGTTCGGATCCACAAAGCAGCTTGATTTCAAGCTCTAAGCTGCTACGTGTCACCAAAGAAACATTTTATTTATTTTTTTAAAGACTTTATTTATTTGACAGAGAGAGATCACAGTAGACAGAGAGGCAGGCAGAGAGAGAGGAAGAAGCAGGCTCCCTGCGGAGCAGAGAGCCTGATGCGGGGCTCGATCCCAGGAACCTGAGATCATGACCTGAGCCGAAGGCAGAGGCTTAACCCACTGAGCCACCCAGGCACCCCCAAAGAAACATTTTAAAGGACTGGTCAACATATAAAAAAATGCTTAACCTGACCAGTGACCAGGGGATGGTGTGGTGACATGCGCATGTGCAAATACCCTGAGAGTCTAAGTTGGCCTTTGTAGAAAGGTGATTGTCAGGCTCTGCCAGAGTGTACACTGTGAATTCTCCCTCGCAGGATCACAGTTCCAGCGATCTGTGCTTCTGGAATACGCAAAAAGCATTATGTATGTCTGTGTGTCTGTGTGAGATCCCTAGTCATCTCTGTCTGTGACTCAGTAAAACACCTGGCACTTGCTAGGCGTGCCAGGACTAGTTACAGAAATATATGAACAATAAGTATTTATTTAGGTAAATAACAATGTGTTTGTCCATGTTTCAACGCTGCTACGAACAACTCAATAGCACAAGTGTGACCGGACCTGAGTTTCACAAAACTGAAAGAAATGCGAAAGGCTCTTCTCTTCCCCGCTCTTTGTCCCGAGAGGATGGCCGCTCCCTGCTGGGTTATCTTGGCTCCCCTGCTCTGGGGCTCCTGATTGGGTTCAGCCAGTGGGACACACCAGCAGAACAGAAGGAGGACAGAGAGGTTGGAGCACTGATTCCCCTCTCTTCTCCCTCCATGCAGAGTTGTAGTTTCTTGAGTGGTTGAAATTCCTCGCAGCCCCAGCTAGCCTCAGCTCTCTCTGAATGGTGCCCCTCCTTAATGACTATGACTCACACCAGCTTTTACACCTTTCCTTTCCCTTCAGGTCTTAAAGAGGGGACAATTTCCATTGTCACTAGTCTCCCGTTGCATCACCATCCCCATTGCTTCCATGCACCTGCCCTCATCTCTGCAGTCCAGTTCATCCCTCCCCCAGATGAAACAGGCTTCAACTGAAGCCCTTGAGTTCACCATCATTTTTGCTAGGACCCTAAGAGATTCAACCTCACAGTTCCATCCAGTGCATATTTATGGAGCACCTGCTGTGTTCTGGGAATCAATCCGGTACTGGTGTTACCAACATAAGGAAGTCGGTTCCTTCCACCTGTTGGCTCGGGGGGGCACTTGTAGCATAGGTCTCCCATGACCCTGTGCAGGACTTCTTCCCCCAAATTTGGTCAGGGCTTAGCTCTTCTCTAGGGGAAAATGAATTAAGATGGTGTACATTCTGTTAAATTAGGTCCTGTTCAGGTGTCAGCATCAGATAAATCTGAACCCGGTGAAAACATCTATGCCTTTAGAAAGCTTCTAAGAACTTTATCCAATAGAACAATTTTAGTGAGTTCAAGGAGGCCGGGGGGAGCTAAGTGGAAGTAAACCTGCCTTTCTCAGGTGTCCCCATTTCAGAGAAGGGCACTACCAACCACCTCGTCCCAAACCTACAGCCCTAAAATCTCTTGCTCCTTCTCTCGAAACCTCTCTCTGGTTCACCGTCTCTTACCCATCATCACTTCTATTGCCCTGGTCCAGACCCTTATCTTTTCTCATCTGGCTTGGGATGGGCATGGGGAATGGATGGTGTCCTCACCTCTGAATTCCCAGCCTAGCACCCTATCTGGCATCTGGCGGACCCTCAACAAGGTTGATTGCATGACTAAAATTCCATCACAATGGCCTCCCGCCTTTCTTCCTCCACCCATCTAGCCTGCCTCCTACTCCACCAGGTCTTTCTCAATCAGAGATATGTTTACGTTATTACTTGCAGTCTTTCAATGGTCCACCATGACCCTTAGCAAAGGGTTGCCACAGTTGCCAGCCCTGCTAAAACCCCATCCAAACTGCCTGGCCTGGCCTGGGGCCAGCTCATGGCTCAGCTTCTCTCTGGCTTTGTCCCCAGCCACTCCTTTGTCACACATCACTCTCCACCTTCCTGCAATTCCTCAAACGTGCTATGTGCTTTCTAGTATGTGTGGCTTTGCACCTCTTGTTTTTCCTTTCTAGAAATACCTTCTGCCATCTCTATGTCTCTGAAATATGTCTCTCAAAGCAACTTGCTTCTTGATGTCTTCCCTATGTACCCTCCCCTCTCCTGCTCTGGAGTGTAACCTCACCCTCCTTCTGTTGTCTTTTTGTTTGCTTCTGCTTCCATGATTGCTCTTGACCATCTCTCTTGGCATTACTTCTCAACCTGTCCTCATCCAGTTATAGAAGAGGATGATGCCTTGTTCAGAGACCCTTAAGAAATGCTGTTAAATTAAACTGAGGCCAAGATACCTTTCAGTCCAGTGATTCCGGGTTTCCCAGAGACAACTCCAGCTTTTGCTTGCGGCCCCAACATAATTCTTCATTAGTGCCCCTTTTCACTCTCAGAAGTGACTCACGCTTATGGTAAATGATATGGTTGCCCCACCTTACTTGAACCACAGTGCAGAGGTGGCTGGGATACTTGTTCAGCCTGTCTGTGGGGCCAGCAACAGATGGGCTCAGGTCTCCTTGCCAGTGCTGGCCAACAGATCCACAGCCCTGGCTTCCAAAGGTCCCAGGTCTGAACAGCTGTGGGGCTAGGCCGAAGAGGTTGCCCATGCAAGTTCAAAAGTCTGTGAGCCTGCAGCCCAGTGGGCTAGGGCCAATCCAGTGCATAAGGCATCCAACAGAGTCAAACTTACAAGGAGGGTATGGTCCCACGATGGCCAGTTATCCCTGCCCTATCTGTGACCCAGAACAACCCTAACCAAAGTCAGAACAGTAGGGAGAGAGCAACAGGACTCCATGCTCAGTGCAGGAAATCCCTCAAACCCTGGTGCCACCAGGGGCAGGCCATTCACGGTACCTGTCTATACAAAGTGGGGATACTTTATTATAACGACCGACCCTCATCAAGGGTCAAAGGAATGGCTCCTGGATAAGGTGCCCAGAAAAGAGAAAGAGAAATGATGAATGCCCATTTCCCCCGCAACGCCTCCTCCACTTGTTTGACAAGCAGTCTGGTTACCCTAGCCTCTTTTCTGAACTTCCTCCCTCCCCCGCACCTCAGACACTTCCATCTCTGTTCCCTGGGCCCCTCACAAGAATACGAAATGGCCACCCGGATGTGGGGCTGCATAAGGAGCCCTTGGTTCTTTGAAATCCATCTTGAATCCAGGAGTGTTTCCCACAGTGCTCACAGCTCTGAAATCAGAGTAAAAGGCAACTGAACGCATTTACCAAAAGTGTCCCTCTGCATGTAAGTCTCGAGGAGTTATCTGTACAACCATCTCCCCACAGCTGCCCTCCCAAAAGGTCAGCCTTATTATTTCCAAAAGAATCGAGCTCCTTCTTGACCTCAAAGTTCTAACTCGTGAACTTGAATCCATGCTCCTGAATTTTTGTTTAATTAATCATTTGAGTAGCTTTTAAATAATTCCCACCCCAACCCCAGCTATATTTAGTTTTTCCGAAGGAACATACCTCCCTCATTCTATATCAGGCAATGCCCTGCTTTAAAAATACATGCCAAGAAGCAAAAATGCAAACTTTGAAAACAAAGTGATCACTAGCAGAGACATTCAGAAGGATTCTGTGCATGACGAGCAGTTTCTTTACAAATTGAAAGTGCTCCTGAATTTGTTTGTAACTTTCTAAAGCAGGGACTTTGGGAACCCCTGCCAAGTAAAGACCATCTCTCAAATTATGGCAAGAGGAATTTTATTTTATTTTATTTTATTTTATTTATTCCAAATTTCTTAGAAACACTTTTCCTTTTTTGTCCTCCATCTCAACTTACGATACATAAAATACAGGTGTATGCTTGAACTATGCCCTCCAAAATAAAATAAAATAAAATTCTGCACCAAGGAATATGACAAAACAATTTGGTGGCAAAAGCCGTGAATTCTGAGACTTTTCAGCAAATTGGTGATTTATTGCCCACCGTGTACAAGATACTCCATACACTTAGAAGAGGGCGTCATAGCTGAACCAGAAATGCTCCCTGTTCTCAAGGAGCTATCCATTTTGGAGGATAAAAAGGAGAGAATACGAACAACTTACATAAGACAGCAAATAAGCTATGATATCTTGAATAATTTATGCAACTTTACTGAGTCGGCTTTGTCCATGATAAAAATGGAAGCTGGTATCTCATAGGCTCTCCATGAGAGTTAGAGGAGGTGATGCAGGTTAAGGGTACATACAGTGTTGGGAAACAGAATAGGGCATCATCAGGCGTTAGCCATCCAACTCCTATAGCTCTTATCCATCCACATGTGTCTCCCCTGGTCATTGAAGAAAGTAGAAAGAAGAGATTATTCAGATAGGAGAGCCAAGGAAGGCTGTGTGGAGGAAGTGGAATGTGAGAAGGTCTTTAGGGAAGGGAGATGAGATCAAGGAGGAGGAGTCCATGCTAAGGGAGTGTGTGAACTACAGCAGGAGGAAGGACAGGCTCAGCAGGACCCTAGGCCAGGTTCTAGAAGCTGTGGACAGGTCTGGCTGGCAGGAAGGACACCTAACAGGGAAAAACAGGAGGTAAGCCTGGGAACAAAGTTGGAGATCAAATGTTGAAGGAAGTTTGACCTTCCCAGCTGAGATATTTGAGTGTTATCCTATAGGCCATAGGGAGCCACCAAAGATTTCTGAGAAGAGGAGTAATATTGTGAGTTATATATGAGATACATTTTCTGGTAGCAATGGACCAAATGGATAACAACAAAGAAACTGATCAGAAGGCTATGTTAACAGCCTGGGTAGGAGGTTAACAAGGGCCTAAGGAAACTCAGAGACTGTAGAATACAAATGAAGGAGACGTTCTGGAGGAAGATCAGCAGACCTAATTTCAGGAAGGATGGCTGGAGTCAGCTTTCAGTAATTCACATTTTGAACTTGGGTATGGATGCCATTAAAAAAGTTAGGGATCCCAGGAAGAGGAACCAGTCCAGGGGCCAGGTGAAGAGACATTTGTAGCTCTAGGGCTTGACTCTAAGCCTTCTACTGGCAGGAAGGCCTTGAATAGAAATGACTCTGTTTTATCATCTGTGAAATGGGGATATCTGAGTATATTCTATAACTTCACAAAATAGCTGTCCTGATTTCCAAGTTTGGGCTTCTCAGAGGCTGGAGTCTCTTCAGACATGATTCACTATAATTTGGGGAGTAAATGAATCACCCACAGTGGGCTTATTTGTATCTATTACTAATTAGTCAGGAAGACTTACACAGGCTGGAAAAGTAAACTATGGGCCCAACATTCTTAAAAGTATCAACTTGGAAATCAGAAGATGGGTTTCAACTGTTTGCAAAATGTCAGTTCCTTTGGTGTATAAAATTCCAACTGCAGTTATCAAAACCCTATAATTTCTTGGCAACTTGGATGAAATTTATAATACTGTGTGTGCCAGGGTCAGTCAGAAAAATGAACCATACTAGGTATTTTAACAGAGAGAATATAATGTAGGTATTTGGTTAAATACCTGTTGGATGACTGACAAAGCAAAATGAAAACATGGAACTAACACCATGGTAATAGGTGAACTAACACCAAGGTAATAGTTGCTGCCACTACTAAGGAAGACAAAGAGAAAAGAATGGGATTATCAGAACCTACAAGCTTAGAGAAAGATTCCATGGAGCTGGGGCTCAGAGTTTCATGAAGGGAGCGCTGCCCAGTCGTGTTGCTCTCTGAGGGGTCCAGTGAGGCTGACTCTAGAAATGTTGAAAGAAGCTGAACCAGAACCAACTACCACTGCTGGGTGAAGGAGTAATGCTGGCATGAGCAGCCAAATAGGAAGGAACTAGCCCTCTCCTCTGCTCCTTCCCTCTTACCCCCTATTGGAAGAACCAAAAGGAAGCCAGCTAACAAAGGAGAAACAATTTGCAGAGTCCCAGCATCATAGAGACTACAGAAGGGTGAATTTTGAGCTGAGAACCAATAGTTGAGTAACTAACATGAGGACTTTAAGGCATGATTTGATAAATATCAGATTGCCGTACTTATTTTCTGAACAAGCAACCACAAAACATAGGAACTGATTCAGATAATAGAGCATGGGCTAGAAATATTAAGCTATTTTCCTACAAGCCTCAAAGAAAAGGAATGACTATTTTGGGGGCGGGGGGAGTGAAAGTTCTTGTAATATTGGAATGTATAGAGGAATCTTATGTATAGAGATTGAAGCAGACATACCCAATTCCTCCCACTGGTTTATCCCCTTGAATCATCCCTTCCCCCTGAGTGTTGGCAAGACCTGGAAATTGCTCTTAATTAGGAGAGTAGGAAAAGGTGATGAGATGTCACTCCTTTGATTACATAGCGTTATGTGGATTCTGTTCTAGCAGATTGCAGTGAGAAATGTTCTCCTGCTAGCCTTTTCTTCATGGCAAACATCCATGTTGTGAAGTGCTGGTGGCTTCTAGGAGCTGAGGTGGCTTCCAGCAACAGCCAGTAAGAATCAGGGACCCTTAGTCATTCAACAACAAGAAAATGAATTCTAAACAATAACCTCAATGAGCTTGAAACAATCATCCTCAGAGCCCCCAGTCAACACCTAGTTACAGCTCCTCTGAGATCTTGGGCAGAGGACCCACCTGAGCCGTGGCAGACTCCTGGTGCATGAAAACCATGTTAGTAAGTTAAACTGTGTTAAGAAATGTGTGTTGTTTTAAGCCACTCACTTTGTGGTAATTTGTTATATGGCAATACAAAACTAACAGGGAGACGATCCTTATTTGTCTGTAACCCCTCGACATCCAGCAATGGCCTAATGTTTATGCAGCTAACATGAGTTTTCAGTCTTCAAGGAGCCACCTAGGGGAGAACAAGCAGACAAGTACCCAGACAATCCAACCAGGTGCAATGTGGTCACAATGTAGCGGTGCCCAAGGGGCCTCAGAGCCCGGAGGAGGGAAGGCTGACAAAAACAGGGGTATGGGAAGCCTTCAAAGGAGGAAGTCTAAAGGAAGATTAATTCATTAATTAGGAAAGTGGGCTCTATGCAGAAGTCTGAAAAAATTAAATGGTTCTGGATTGCTGATCAATTTTCTTCAACTTCATACATGTAGCAGAAATCAGAAGGGGTTCTTCCGTAAGTTGTTTTGCTTCCATCGGATTTACACTCATATTCCAGCATTCAATTGAAAATCCAGAATCCAGAAGAGGCAAAAAAAAAAAAAAAAAAAAGTGTGCTTGAACTTAAATATGTCTCTTGATAGAGATTAGATTAGCAATTGTTTGTCTTAATAACCAGCACTTCCTCTTGAAACTGTGCCCAAAACAACCTTAAAAAGCTCCGATTTCATGAAACGTGTCACTTCCTCTCCACTCACAGCCCCCTTTTTCCTTCCTTCCCCTGGGTCTCACTTTTTTTTTTTTTTTTTTTTAATGTAGTACTTCAGTGTTTGAAATAATAAACCTCTGGCTGGCTGATATGCTGTAACTCCCATTTTTCTGGGGAGAGTTTGATCTTAGCCAAGGTCACAGCACAGCAGAGCTAAGATTCAAATCCTCACCCAGGGAGTCTCTAGCTGAGCCCCTTAGCAGTTTTCTTGTCATCGTCTGAACTTGGACATCTGAACTCCCACCCCCGCCTGGACTTCACAGGCACCTCCCTCCCTTCCCATAACTTCACGGAGCTGGTTCTTTGGGACTCACACACATGACCAGCCTAGCCTTGCCACTCCTTTTCATGCTAGTCAGGGAAACTCTGGGGCAGAACCATGACAGTGGAGACCAGCCCCTCCCGGCTCCCTTTGTACTTGATTGCCCTGCACCAAGGACTGGAGGATGTAAGCAAATGTAAGAACAGAGGGAAGGGAAAAGTGACCATGGCTGCTTTCAACCACACTGGTGTAACAAGCTGAACAATTCTTGCATGTTTGGTCAAAGACATAAATCCCTGTCCCCACTCCTGTCTCTTTCACATCGGCTTCCCAAACATCTGCTGATCAACCTCTTACCCATCTCTAGTCATCATGGAAGCTGCTAGGGAAGAACACTGTCTTCTGTGAGTTCTCTAAAGTGCCATGTCCTCCTCATCCCACAAGGGCAGCATAATTAGTCATGTAGAAACGCAGCAGGGCTACCATCTCCGTTAAGGTGGGCTATTAACTTTTCAGAGAGTGTGAAGAGCCACTACTCTATTTTAAATAAAGCTAATGCCAAGGGACCCACACTCAAAGTTCTAAAACAGCAGCTACTCACCCACCACCACCCACAGATTGAACGATTAGGATTTCTTTTTTTCAGGTTGGTCTATTATTTATTTAGAATCAGTACTAATTTCTATCTGGATGATGTAGTCATTCAAGTCGACATCTCAAAAAGCATCCAATAGCACAGTCCCTCTCCCTTAAAAACATACTAGGGAGGTCCTAGAACAGTGCCCTCTGTAGCCATAAGCCTACTTCTCCCAAATACAAGAGTGCTCATGAACTGACCTGAATCACCTGCTCCTCTGTACCTCATGAGACCATGCTCATATCAGAGACACCTGAGCTGGAGGTCTCAGAGATGGAAGCCCAGACATCAAGGGCTCATTTCTTTTTCTTTCTTTCTTTCTTTCTTTCTTTCTTTCTTTCTTTCTTTCTTTCCTTTTTTTAGTAGGTTCCAAGTGCAAGTCTTGAACTCATGACCTTGAGATTAAGACCTGAGCTGAGATCAAGAGCCAGATATCCAACCAACTGAGCCACCAAGGCACCCCAACAAGGGATCATTTCTGTTGGAGCCCTGGCCTTGGACACCCTAGTAGTCATTGGCAGAGACATCGAAGCCAAAATTACGACTCAATACTTGGTGCAGCCTTCCCTTTAACTTCTGAGGTGAAAACTGTGGGGAGGGAATTGGGGTGGGAAATAGATGGGTGGAGGGAAAACAAAAATAGAGCCTCTCTTTTAAAAAATACAATTAACTTAAAAATTACAAATTAAATTTAAAAAAAATAGGCACGAAAAGAAGTTTCCTTAAGGAACATCTTTGCTGTGTGTCAATTAGTGAGCCTGCTCTTGCTGTAGGTTTTCTCTGCCGCCTCAGAGCCAAATCTTCAGCCTCCCACACAGATCTGTGAAACCAATTGTCTTCCCCAAACATGTGGTAACCACAGAGAAGTGAAATTAATAAAACTGCTCCAAAAGATGATTTCTAAAGATGACATTCCTACTCTAGTTTTAGGCTTTCTTTCCTGCGGCCAAGTAGGGGTCTGAAGGGGGAATTGAAGTGTGAGGTAAAGGATCTGGGGCCTTTTTTTTTTTTTTTTTTTTTAATTTTAGGGAGTTTTTAGTTTAACACAATTGTTTTTTACTGGGGACTTGGGGGGCAGAAAGGACTTAAGGGTGGAAGCCAAAATAACCCAAAAGCCAGAAATTATGAACAGATCAAGAAAGACCTGTCATTCCTGATCTGCATGTCAAAGCCAAGGGGGGTGGAGGCCCACACTCAAGACCCTCACAAACACCCTCTGTTTGTTTCTCCCACCCCCACTCATTGGTTGAAGACAACCACTGAGGGCACTGTCATGACATACCCAACCTGCCACCAAATGAAGAAGGCCCAGCTCAGCCTCAGCCCTCACAATGCCAAGAAGACAAGCAAAGGCCATCAGTCTCCATTACGAAGACAGTATTTTCCTCCCATATTATCTCGTCTGTCATGTCCTCCTTGGACTCTAAAGGCATCACTGTCTCATACATCATCACCATTTCTCCCCACAAAGATGGAGAGCCCGCGGGTGGGGTCCTTTTTCCAACAGTCCCGCCCTGGATGGCCAAGGGCCTTCCCCTGCTGACAGAAGCAATGCTCAGCTACCAGGGGAGACATTTGCATTCCAATTAGGCCCGGGGCTTTGAAGAGTGGGGGAGGACAGCCAGTTTGTAAATCCAAAGTTTAAATAAACTTCCACAATCTCTGGCTGTGCTGGGAGAGGGTTCCTGTGACACTGAGTCGGGAGGGAGAGGAAAAAAACCCCATATCAGAAGAGCTCAGGGAATATGGTTACACAGTCTTGACAGGGCAAAGGCACGTTGTCTCTGAAAATTGAAATATGTATTAATAGTTGTATTTAATTAAACATGGGAGGCACCATTTTATTAAATTCTCACAACAGTCTCATTTTACATTTACAGAACATTTTTTAGGGGACGAAATTGAAGCTTAGAGGCTCAGCCAAAATTAGAAGAAGCTATTTGTCTGATTTCTAGATCTTGATACTGCTGTGTATGAATTGGAACACTTCAGAACTTGTGCATATTTCCTAAAAACTAATGTTAATGGTTCCTACTCATTGATTCTTGCTATGTGCCAGGTGCTGTTCTAAACACCTTACGTACCTATTTTCATTTAATCCGCACAGGTATCCCCTCTTGAAGAGACGGACATCATTATTATCATGATCTACATTTTTCCAGCAGGAAGACTGCAGTTTAGAGAAATTAAGTAACTCACCAGGTTGTCCCCCACTAGCCTTTGCTAGAGTTAGGATTCAGATTCAGACTCTAGTGCCTCTTTATAGCCAATATAAATACTGATTTGTTGTCCGGAAGTGTAGACTATCATAGTAGAAGGAAGAAATGTAGTGTAGCAGCATTCATAACTGGGTTCCTCACCAGTGTTAATCTCAATGAAATCAGTTGAAAATGAACCTCAAGGCAAGTCTCAAAGGAGAAAACGTGTCACCAGAGTGGGTGAGGAAGAGCCAGGCCTTGCCTTGGTTTTGAGAGGGAAAGCCTCTCCCCTAATGGTGAGTACAAGCTTGGTTCTTTCTTGGCATCAGCATGTGGAGCCACAGCTTGCTCTCCAGCAGGCAGTGCCATGGCAGATGAAGGAGACCAGGGCACTGCCCTGCCTGGCAACAACCGGCATACAGGGCTCCAGCTCCCAGGCCTGCCAGGGGGCTGGGGTAAACTCACCCTTTCAGCCTGTCTCTGCTTAAAGGAGGCACTAGATTGTCCTGGGCCCCCCAAAATTGCAGTCAAATGCTCTACCACTGAGCTATACCCCCCCAGGGTGCCCCAAAATTGAACTGGGCAAGTCTACAGCATGGAATTTGACCCATTTGCTTAGAAAATGGCTGTGATAGTACCCAGTGTTAAGGCAGCAGTAAGAGAAACTCCACCAACTCAAAATGGTTGTAAGAGACTGTATGGTTTCCTAACTACAGTCCCTTTCATTCTGTTAATAGAACACTGATCTTGTTCATCTAATCTTCCTTCTCACAGTCTGATGTTTCACTACACCCATATGGTAACTCCATTCCTTGTGCCACTGAGTGACTAAGGATGGACAAATGACAAATTTGTGACCAATCAGCTATGAAGGGGAGCTGTGGAAAGGTTTCTGCTCTAAACTTAAAAAAAAAAAAAAAAAAAAAAAAAAGACACACACACACACACAGAAAGTAATGATCTTTTTTTTTTTTCCACTTGAAATTGTCATGACAGGATGTGATGGCTGGAACTACAGCAGCCGTGTTTCTGCCTCAGGCTATCTCCCCTGAGAACTAATCCAACCACCCTGAAAAGGGCAGCCTAAAATGACAGAAAGAACTCAAGTCCTTTGAAGGCACTGTTAAGTCACCAAATTAACCAACCCCAGAGCTCTCTTACCTTGGACTTTTGATTTTGTAAGATATATATTTTTCCTTATGTATCAACAGAAGTCAGTGCAGGAAACACTGGTTAAATAAAATTAAATAAGATAATCACACTTACTTGGCGGTGTCTGTCTTGTAGGAAATTTTAGCTATGATTACATCCATGTGTTTAAAGCTTCCAGCTCTGTCTTCTCTCCTGCCTTTTGAGTCAAAAGTCTAATAATGAAGGCAGTTGGTCTATGTAACCCATTTCAGGTCTTCAAGAAGTCTCAGAAATATTCAACCTAAAAACATGTATATTGAACCTTGGCAACAGTCTGAATGGAATCTAAGCAAAGTACAGAAGTTTAAAGATTTGAGCTAATACTACCACCTTATCTCACCTGACTACAAAGTCATAAAAACCCACAATAAAATATATATTCACAACATATTCACAATATATTGTGAATTTCCTGGTCTCATTAATTGAATCAAAACTGAAAGTAGTGTCTTCCCTCTTCTTTGTAAGTTGCACACTTTATGAAGAAAAAGCAGTAATATTCCCAGCCAACATGTGCCTGTTATATAATAAATATACATTATAGGTTCTTTGAAAAGAGTGTGATTTATAGTTGGATCCTGCCAGCTACTTTGAAGCATACCATTTTTCACTTAAGGCTAATTAGAGGATTCTTAATTAGCAAATCTTATATCCAATTGATTAGACAATGAAGATTTTTCACAACAATTGTAATATTTAGTTCTCTTTTTCTCATTTTGACAAAGCCAACTAGAAAGATATCATTTATAAAAACCTCCTGTCAGAGCTTATAACCTGGAAACAATCTGAAATCTGAGATAATGTGGACTGTCTCACCCTTAACTTTGATTTGCTTTGGGATCTGGAGCAAGTCATGTCTTTTCTGATCTAATTTTTTCCCACCTATGAAATGGGGAGGTTGAATTAGATGAGAGTTTCTCACCTTTAGCACTATTGGCATTTCGGATCAGATAATTCTATAGATGTTTAGCAGCATCCCTGGCATTTACCCACTAGATGCCAGTAGCAACCCCCACCACTGTCCCACTACAGTTGGGACCATCAAACACATCTGTTTGTTTGAAAAATTACCCCAGGTAAGAACCACTGATTTAGATCAGGGGCCATAAATGCAGACAAGTGTCAAGCTATTATACAAATGAGAGAAGTAGACTAGATGAAAGAAAGGCAAATTTGAGAACATGTATCCTATCAAAAGGGGAGAACTTTCCTCACCTCTAGTGGATGCTCATCATATGTTACAGTTGTTCAAGAGAGGACATGAATCCCATGATTCCATGAAATAACTTGACTTCTCCTCCTCCTTCTCTTCTTCTTCAAGTTGACAACTCATTCCTTGTAGCAGTTAAGAAGGTAGGTTCTTGGGGGCGCCTGGGTGGCTCAGTGGGTTAAGACCTCTGCCTTCGGCTCAGGTCATGATCCCAGGGTCCTGGGATCGAGCCCCGCATCGGGCTCTCTGCTCAGCAGGGAGCCTGCTTCCTCCTCTCTCTTTCTGCCTGCCTCTCTGCCTACTTGTGACCTCTGTCTGTCAAATAAATAAATTAAAAAAAAAAAAAAAAGAAGAAGGTAGGTTCTGGAGGTAGACTGCCTGAGTCCAAACCCTAAGTTCAAATCTTACCGACTTCAATATTTAGCATGTTCCTTAACATTGCTAAGCCTTGGTTTTCTCATCAGTGAAATGAAGACAATAGTAATACCTATCTCATAAGATTATACTCAGGATTAAATAACACAACACATCTTAAGGGATAATGCACAGTAAGTGCTTAACAAATATTAGCTATAATTATTCCTAAGATATAAAAATACTATAAGCTAAATTAAATATAACTGTAGATCAGATTTAGCCTAAAGACTACAGGTTTACAACTCTGAACTAGAGGATTTAAAGGGTTTGTTCAGGTTCCCTAAGGTTTTATGATTCTACTTTATGGAGGCAGGGACACTGATTAGCCTCTGATTAATTCTATAGAATCTAGTTGAGGAGACAGAGCTCTGACACAAGCAGGGATCAGGTAGTCAGAACAGAATTCTAATCAAATGGCAAAATATGTGCCCTTGGAGATCAGACAGAGAGGTTAAAGCGTCATCCATGCTTTTTATTTAAGAAAATATTGGGTTTTGTTTCTCTTTTTTAAAAATGTACGTGAAGGAGAAGAGCATCAAATTTGGAAACTGACATCCTCAATAGTATCCTTTTAATAGATGCCATGACAACACAATGAGTTATTACTTACTTTCTAGCTAAAACAAATTGACAATTATAAGTTGGTATCATTAGCCCAATTGCTTTTCAGGGAGATAGCTGATAGAGGCAATAATAGATTGGTTTCTCCATCCTTATCCTCCCACTGGAAAGCAACATATCCACTCCTGATCAATACTTTGATCTGAGTTACTTATAATGCTGTCAGACAGGAGTGTCTGCTTCACTCCAGGGGGAAGAAATAAGATAGTTTTGCAAAATTTAGGCCAGACATTAAATTGTCTTGGGTTAGCTGTTATTCTACTCTAGAACCACATAACCACATCAGCACTACAGACGATCACAGAAACTAAAGGGGCAGCTGGAATAAGTGCCACTGCCTTTATTAAAACTGTGACATGGAGGCATGGAGTACAATGAGCTCGCAGTCGCCCATGTGTTTGAATCACATTTCACAAAAATTATTTGAGCACACGCATTAAATGCTTTAAAATAAAAGCTTAAACCACTTAACCCATAATCCTCCTCCTAAGAATCTTTCATAAGGAAATATTAAGAAATTGGAATCAAAATGTATGTATAAAGATGTTCCATATAATGTTATTTATAATAGAAAAAGTAGGTGCCAAACTAAATGACCAATATTTGAAGAATGTGAGATTAATTAAGGAATAGCCAATTAGAAACAGTATTTCAAGGAGGATTTTTTGCATGAGAACATCCTTAATATATAATCTATACAAAAATGGTGACACAAAATTGGATATGCAATGTGATACCAGTTTTGTGTGTGTATATAGTACATAAAAGTGTGAACCCTAATTATTTTTAGGTTGAATTATATGTGATCTTTATTCCCATTTATAAACTTCTCTGCATTTTCCAAATCCTTACATGGACCTTAGATTGCCACACATAGTTGTACAGTTGTGCCCTGCAGAAGGGAACCAAGTCCTTAGAGCACTCCAAGTCATGGGCCCATGCACTACCTCTGTTCAGAGAGGATAACTTTTTCAATTCATACAATGCCACCATGAAGGATACTGGTTCCCTCTTACATTTCTATAGTCATAAAAAAAAAGTAATATGAAAAAACAATATACCCATCAGTACCATGGATAGATAAGCATCTGTGTGGTGCCTGAGACCTCTCTGTAGAAAGGATATACACTTTTAATTATAAAATTACTGACTGATGTGATTTTCAATTTAGAAAGAGAAAAGAAATCACACACACATACACACACAAATCCTGGAGGTGTAGAGATGAAACCTTTTCTCTCTAGTAATTTAGCAGAAATGCTTACATGGACGTGCTCTTTCATTGTAACCTGGCTCCCCCACATCAGAACACTCTCCAGCCCTTGGCAATGCTCAGCTCTCTTGGGGGATTCATGCAAGTGAAGGACCCTGGATAAAACTTATGTTTCATTAGTGTCACAGTAAATCTGGCTTTGATCTTCAGGGAAAGAAAAACTGGATAAACTCAGAACCAGATGCTATTTTCATAGTAAGTTTGCCTGAATAATATGGTTCCAAATCAAACAGTCTAAAAAGTAACTTAAATACCCAACACTACTAAAAGAATGATTTTAGTAAAGGCATTCCATAAATGTTCATTAATGTTTATTAAAATATGGCACTAGGATTCAGAGCAGATCTGTCCCTGGTGAAACACCAAGAATACTGAACTAAGTTCCTATCGTGAAAAGGTAATAGCAAAAGAGTGCTCCTTCAGTTAAAACAAAACAAAATCCAAACAACAATCAGAACAGACGTTCCTATAAATACTATTAGTCAAAACTTAACTGCCAAAAAATCTAGATCTGTGGTTTTGCAACAATTTTAGAAAGAGAATTTTTTGAACTAAAACCTACATCAAACCCTAATATATAAGTGAATAAGTATTTTAAGTATTTCTATATTCTACCCACAATGTATACAAACACCTAGGACTATAACTGTCTCCAACATGTCAGCAAACATGGCATACTACATGCTCCTAGCTCAACTGACTCTTAAACTATTTTAAAGTTGAAAATGACATATGTAATGCTGTCCAACTTCACAGGTTGGTCATAATGACTGAATCTTTAAAAAAAAAAAAAAAGGTATGGAGGTATATATTCTGCTAAAAAAAATTTTTTTTTATTTATTTGAGAGAGAAAAAGACCACAAGGAGGGAGCCCAACACAGGGTTCAATTCCAGGACCCTAAGATCATGACCTGAGCCAAAGGCAGACACTTAACCAACTGAGCCAAACAGGTGTCCCTGGAGTTATAATATTCTTATTCAGTGACATCCATATAAGATATTCAAATTTGTGCCAGAATGGGGGAAAAAAAACCTACTGTAAATAAGATTGGAAGACAATATAGTCTGGAGGGAAATACTCATAATACATATACCAGACCATGTATACATACATACATACATATGTATATATGCACACACATATATACACGTGTGTGTATATGCACACATATATGTACACACATATATCTACACACAAGTGTGTTTGTGTGTGTGTGTGTGTGTGTGTATAATTGGGATTCTAGAAAGAGAAAAAAAAAAAAGGGACACAAGAAGGATTTGAAGACATAATGGCTGAAATTTTTTCAAAACTGTTGAAAGATATTAAACCACAGATACAAGACCAGCAAACCCCAAACAATCTAAAAACAAACGAAATCCATATTTACATACATTGTAGTCAAACAGTGGAAAACAAACAATGAACTAAACCAGAAAATCTTGAAAGCAAATAGGGGCTTCAAAAGGTGGAGGAGGCACATATTTTATATAAGGAAAGAATAATAAGAATGAGAACCAGCTTCTCATCAAAAATAGTGGCCAGGGCACCTGAGTGGCTCAGTGGATTAAGCCTCTGCCTTTGGCTCAGGTCATGATCTCAGGGTCCTGGGATCGAGGCCTGCATTGGGCTCTCTGCTCAGCAGGGAGCCTTCTTCCCCCCACCTCTCTCTGCCTGTCTCTATGCCTACTTGTGATCTCTCTCTGGCAAATAAATAAATAAAATCTTAAAAAAAAAAAAAATAGTGGCCAGAAGACAATGGCCTGACATCTTTAAATGCTGAAAGAAAAACCTGTCAACTCTGAATTCTATATCCAGTAAGCATATCTTTCAATAGTGAAGGTGAAGTAAAGACATTTAAAAAAAATTTTTTTTAAGATTTTATTTATAAATTTGAGACAGAGAGAGAGAATGAGCAGGGGGAGAAGCAGAGGGAGATGCAGACTTCCTGCTGAGCCAGGAGCCCAATGTGGGACTCGATCCCAGGACCTGGGATCACATCCTGAACTGAAGGCAGATGCTTAACTGACTAAGCCACCCAGGTTCCCCATAGACATTTTTAGTTAGACAAAAGCTGAAAGAGTCTTTCTCCAGTAGACTGCACCTCATGGAACATAAAGATAAGTTCTGAAAGCTGAAAAGAAATTGTATCAGATGAAAACCTGGCTCTGCAGGAAGAAATGAAGGCCTCCAGAAAGGGAAATATGTCAGTATACCAAACATTATTTTGAAAATGTTTTCCTATATGTGCAGTATGTCTAAATTTCTTTAAAATGCTTCTAATCACTTAAAGTAAAAATAACCAGCATTGTAGAGTGTATAGAATAGGCAGAAGTAAAACAAATGACAAGAACATACAGGGTCAAAGGATGATAATTGGGAAATTTACTGTTCTGAGAACAGAAAAAATGGGAAAAAGTCAATGTTTGAGGAAATTATCACCAAGAACTTTCCAGAACTAAAAGAAGACAAGCATCCTCAGATCAAATGAGTGCCACTACTCATATGCACAACAGGATTTTTTAAGTCAGTCTATAGACATCATAGTGAAATTTCAGAAACTCAAGAACACACATAAAATACTGAAAGAAAACTACTTTTTAAGAAAGAAAATTTAAAAAACAAATCCTCAGACATTGAAGTCTCAGGAGGTTAGCACTCACTGGTAATCTTCTAAAGAAATGCTTTAGAATGTACTCCAACTGAGAAACAAATGAACATAGAAGACAGGAGAGAAGAAGACTTCTAAGCAAAGAATACAATGACTGGATTAATTCTAAATAAGTATTTATTTTAAAGGATTGTCAGAGCAATTTAGAAGTCGCAGTCTGTGTTATATGAACACTGAAAGTGAAGGAAGCACAAAAAGAAGTAAAGGTTCTTGTCTTGATCTAGAGAGGGACATAGGCTGATTATAACTCTTGTCTTTATTATAAAAATATATGTTCATGGATATGTAACAAAAACTACAATACAAAAAACAACCTTTAACCAATAAAAGGATAGAAATGGAGCATATAATTTTAAACTAACAGAAGGGAAAGTAGAACAAAGAGCAGTTACTAGCTTTATGTTTGTAACAGCAAAGACAATTATATAGAAGGATAATACAAAACTTATCTGTGTGTTTCTATGTGTGTATGTTTCTGTGTAAACATTGTGTGCACCTGTGTGTATATTTGATATGAGTCTTTGTATGTGTGTCTGGTGTGTATCTATGTGTACCCATCTCGTCTGTGTCTGGATATAAATACTGTTATGTATTCTTTTTCTTCACAAAAAGAAGATCCTACTGTACTGTTCTTCCTTTTCTACGTAGCATGCCATAAATGTTATAAGCAACCTAACTATCACCAACACTGATAGGCAACAAAGCCAGGAAGCTTGATCATCCTAGGATGATCCCTAATAGGGGTGTGGTGAGGATTAAATGACCTAATGTGTGTAAATCACTTGAAGGATGCTTGGCTTATCAACAGCATTCTGTAACTGATTCAGAGGAAGTATGCAGAGGGGGAATGGCACAGGACCAACCATGGGCTGAAGTTTGCCAGGGTGGAGCGATGGGTATATAGTGCTCTACTTTTAGGGTATGCTCAAATTCTCTATAATAATAATGCTTTGTGAAGAACGCTCTCTAAATATTAGCTGGGACTAATATTTAGAGAGCTGACACAATGGCCTGACATCTTTAAATGCTGAAAGAAAAACCTGTCAACTCTGAATTCTATATCCAGTAAGCATATCTTTCAATAGTGAAGGTGAAGTAAAGACATTTAAAAAAAATTTTTTTTAAGATTTTATTTATAAATTTGAGACAGAGAGAGAGAATGAGCAGGGGGAGAAGCAGAGGGAGATGCAGTGCCAGGGAAGTTAGGATCTACCATCTGAAGTGCCAAGGGGAAACAATCTTCACTTTGGTCACAATTTTGTTACAACGAGAAAGATAAGATGTTAGTATGCAAAGCAACTGTTAGAGGAACAGATGTCATCTACTCTTGCTCCAAGTTGTGAACTTAGAGGCTTTATCAAGGTGTTGGCCCTCCTGTCCTCTCCCAACCTCCAAAATCTATCTCTCAGGCAGCCTCATCGTGCCTGAAATATTTTCAGGAAAACCTTAGCTTAAGTTTTTATAACCTAGTCAAGAAGGTGGGGTTGGGAGTGGGGAGAGGAGTGGGAGGGAGCAGAACTATGCAAAGCTACAATCATTGTCCTGATAAAACACGCTGACATGTTTATACTCTTCAGAGACAAGATTTTGATGAGAAGAGAAGGGGCCCACTTGGGTGGCAGAAAGGGAGGGACACCCAGATGGGGAAGCAGACCTCTCTGTCCAGATGGGCTTTTGTCCATCCTGAAAGAAACACGAGAAATTGCTGCAGGAGGGAGGAAAAGAGCCTTTTTAGTCTTGCTACTCAAAGTGTGGTCTACAGACCAGCAGCTCCAGTATCATCTGGATGCTTGTAGGACACACAGAAACTCAGCCTCACCCTTTTAACAAGGTCCCAGGCCATTCTTATGCACATTAAACTGTGGGAATTTTATTATTGCCTAACCCAAGACCTAGATATGACCAATCCCAAGCAAATGTCTGAAGAGACACCTTTCTGAACGCATGGAGGAAAACAGTGCTAGCTTTGCTTTTATTCAGCAACTTTGCATTCATTTGGCATCCACAGGGTGTACAGAATTGTATAATGCTGTGGTTCTTTGTTTCTCATCCTTTAGTCTAAGTTAGAATCACCTGATGTGCTATTAACAACAGCTATTGGGGCACCTGCGTGGCTGTTGGCTAAACATCTGCTTTTGCCTCAGGTCATGATCTCAGGGTTCTGGGATGGAGCCCCCATACCAGGCTCCCTGCTCAGCAGGAATTCCGTTTCTCTCTCCCCCTCTGCTACTCCCCTTACTTGTGTTTTCTCTCTCAAATAAATAAAGAAAACTTTAAAAGAACAAAACAACAACAGCTGTACAGGTCCCATCTTCAGAAATTCTGATTCAATTGATGATAGCAGCAGGCTGATTTTTCAAGATACATTGTACCAAGTAATAAGACTCCTGGTGATGAGCCATCGGGCCTACCCATGCTGAAGACAAAGGCAGTGAAGATGCAGGAGTCAATGCCATAGAGGAAGGGAAAATTAATCCCAGCCTTATATTGTCATTTTCCTTTTGCAGATGTCTCAGAATATATGAAGCTAGTGCTGGTTAGTGTGGGTGGTTGGAGGGGAAGGAGACTGATGTGTCTGTGATGGGTTTTATACTGTTCGACCTTTCTCCAAGTAGATTAACCTGTTGCCTGAGTCATGACCCCTTTGGGGATATGTTTCTTGCAGCCTCTTTTTCTGCCCTTCCTCCTTCCCTGACACACACATACAAGAGAGGCCAAAAATTGTCACGCAGAAGCTGGGTGGCCTCAGCTTCTGCTGAGTCTCCTTTCTTTGGTTTTCTGGGACTTAGGGAGGTTAAGCAGAACAAAGCTGTCAATCAACATTGGAGCTGTGCTTTACATGGCTACTCCTGAACCAGATACCGATGTGTAGATTTTCGTCAACTTCTTTCTGGTTGGGAATTGCTTATTTCTGAACTGCCCCATCAGTAAGAAAGCACCCGTTAGCATAAGTGGTCCAGTTGCGTCCCTTAGCATCCACTACCAGAAAATTTAATACAGTAATCGTGTCCTCTGCTTCTCTGTCTTTAACCTGGCTTAATTAAAAGTATGCCCCTTGCAAAGTAAGGACAATGGAAAGGTTAAACTTGGGCCATGGCCTATCTGCATTGTTTTCTCATCAAAAACTTTTAGCAAAATGGGGCTCAGTCAGTTGAGCGACTGATTCTTGATTTTGGCTTGGGTCAATATCTCAGGGTGGTGGGATGGAGCCCCGCCTCGGGGGCTCACGCTCAGTGCAGAGTCTGCTGGGAATTCTCGCTCTCTCCTTCTCCCTCTGCCCCTCCCCCCACTTGCACTCTCTCTCCATAAATAAATAAATAAATAAATAAATAAATAAAATCTTTTAAAAAATTAAATAAATAAAAACTTTTAGCAAGACTCATATTTGGAATTCATTGAGGCAATTCAGGCAGCTCAATCCCCTTTCCTTTGTCTTCATAGGTCTCGTTCAGGGATAAGAGAAATGAGAAAATAAATGATTAGTGAATAACCAAAACTAATCCAAGTTAAGAAGTAAATTAACACATGAAAAGCACAACGTGTGATGAAGGAATGGGTGTAGGTACAATAAGTTCTGACTTCCAAATGCTTTGATCAGTTTGAGCATTTAAAACTTCTAAGGGCACGAAATACCTGTGCTGAGGTGGCACTACGGAAGGGAGAAGCGTGATTAAACTCCAGACTGCCTGTCAGAGATGTTCCAGTCTGCTCACTTGCGACACTTCTGTGGAGTTTCCTTATGAGAGCAGGCTGTCACGTTCAGCACCCGCATACTAACTCCTCCTCCCTTTGATGCCTGTAGAACTTGGCCATTAAAATCTGCCTTGGGCTAAAACTCAGCAGGCAAGTTTCCAGTCCAGGAACAGCTTTGACAAAATTTTAATAAAATTAGAACCAGATTGGCATTAAGTGATTTGAGTTAGAGAAAAGTTGATTTATATATGTAGATAGACATGAGAATGGCCAGATTCTCACTGTGGAATGTTACCAAGCAGTAACTCTTGGCTTGCTGGTGTTTGGTACACAACTCTAGTGTCCTCGGTCCATGGATTTTCTTGGACACGTGAAGGCATTTCAAATGTTTGGATGAATTTTGTGAACTTCAGTATTGTTCTGTGCTAACTGACTAGAAGAACCTTTAAGAAGAGCAGAAGATATTCCAAGTCATTTGAAGCATTTGGTTAAGTTTTGTTTTAAACTGGTAGAATAATTGCATTACTTGAAAACACAAATAGGTTTCATTTGAAAACACAACTTCGTAATATTTAGCTTTTCTATAAGATTCTTGGTACTTAAAGCAAAGAAGATGGGCTTCCTTCTGAATATGGGCAGCACATACACCACTATGTTTATTGTAAGAGATACAATAGAGGCTGCACTTCATTCAAAAACACAGAAAAAAAGATCAGAGGACTTCCAAATATATAATCAATCCATTGGATTCCTTTTCCCACTCTCTTTCTACATACCTACAACATGCAGGGGAATTTCAAATCCCAGTCCTGTCCCTTACTATTTATTAGGAACCGTGGCTACTCCTAGTGACGGAATCTTTCAATCACTTTGAGTTCTATTCCACATACTCAGTGCACAACAAACACACTACAGAGAAACATTGGAAGCTTCTTCCCCAATATTTAGTCTTGTCTAAGGATATTAAATAGAAAAGCAGTCACCTGACATATACAATAAGGACCTTCCAAGTTACTTTTTCAAGTATGCCTTAGAGATGTATTATACCAGCAAAGACTGAATGATCCCCACAAAGATGTTTCATCTGTATCTTGTTCTCCCTGGCTCAGTTGCTCATTTCATGAAAGTCAAAGAGAGACCATGTTCTAAGAATGTTATGTAAATTATCTAAAATTGATGTGAGACTATTTTCACCCTGCCCATCCCGACTCTACTGATGCTAAAAGAAGGAGAAGGAGAAGAAGAAGGAGGAGGGGAAGAAAAAATACAAATCAGAGACTATAAACAGGCTGGCTCCCATGAATGCCTATACTCTAATACCAAGGAAGAAAATATATTTACCAAATAGTCATCTTTTCATAACTAGAACCACTCTCAACTACCATTTGATTCTTTTGGGATTCAATCTGGCATAATAACATTAAAGTTGGGGTTTATGGGGTTTTTTTCTTTTCTCTTTTTTTTTTTAATTTTTTTATTTTTTATAAACATATAATGTATTTTTATCCCCAGGGGTACATGTCTGTGAATCGCCAGGTTTACACACTTCACAGCACTAACCATAGCACATACCCTCCCCAATGTCCATTACCCCACCCCCCTCTCCCGATCCCCCTCCCCACAGCAACCCTCAGTTTGTTTTGTGAGATTAAGAGTC